>CM077222.1:32778878-33078878 GCA_039654775.1 Spinibarbus caldwelli | reverse complement strand
CAGAGTTTCTGCAACAGTCTAAACAGTTAATATCGATATAGATACAAAACCACTGTGAAAACAGTTAGGAGAGTGAACAGAAGGAGGGGGAAGACAACGGACAGTATGCCAAAGGAAAAAAAAAAAAAAAACCAGAAAAATATATTCAGTCAGTCTCTGGCTCACCCATTCCCTTCAAAGACAACAAAATAGCAAATAAATAATATGTAAAACTCTTCATTTACAAAAATATTCCCAAGTTTTCCCTCTTTAGTCCAGTCTGCTACTAGTGTTGAGTGGTTCACATTCAGATGGAGAAAGGTTGAGAGTGAGGGGTCATGCATTCAGCTAAGCAGTTTAATACTTACACCTCCTCTTGTGCTGTTCCTGAGGCTCTTGTGTTCTGGTGTCACTTTGATGACATTCTTTAAACATCTCTGAGTTTGAACTGTAAACAGCAGAATCAATATTCTCGTTCTCTTATTACACAGCAAAAATCTTTATTCAGTATTTTTGTGTTGTTTTCCAGGTCAAATATCTAAACATCTTTAAATAATCTTGTTAAGAATATATATTAGAAAAAAAAAATAGAATATATATAATATGTGCATGTGTGAAATATGAGGCTTATGCCTGAATCAAGAAAAAATGGGCCAAAAAAAGAAAAGTTCTTAATATCGCTTTGCTTCTCACATAAATTCATCTTGTTTCAAGATGTTTAGATTCTGCTAGAAAACAAGACAAAGATATTTTTTTGACTGTATAACCCAGAGTCAGAGATATAATCTAAGTAACCCTGGCTTTAATTCCTAGAGTTGGTTTTTTTTTTTTTTTTTTTTTTTTTTTTTTTTTAAATTTGTACCAAATCCATGAGAAGAGTAAAGATAAAACATCCTAATTCTAAACCATTAATACATCAAATCCCTTTTATTTTATAGTGGGTTTGAAGGGAGGCATGCAGGTGATCCAGAGCCCTTTTCAAGAAGCAACAGCACTTAAAGATTGCGTTTGACTGTGTGCGCCTGTAAATGCGGATGTTCATGGATCAAAGCTCATACTGTTAGCATAGTAAACAACTGCACATTTACCAGATGTAGTGACCAGACTGTTCTGTAATGGTTTTTGTTTGCTTCTGCCTCATGACATATGCAATCCATGGTCAGTCTGATAGAGGGCGCTAGTGTTTGACGGCTGCAGTAGAAAATGGCACTTGTGGGAGACTCCTGTCCTTTCTGCAGAGGGTTTGCATGTCAGGGTTTAAAAGCATGGTGAGGGTGAAGGCAGGTTAGACCATAACATTGAAATACACAAGAAGTGAGTTTTATTTCTCCATAATACAATAGAACTAGAAAGGTATATATATTTATATGTATATATATGTAGGCTATGTTTACATTTGTATGTTCATGTGCATCTGGTCCGAGATGCATATAGAGTTTTTTTTTTTTACAACTTTGAAATAATCACACAATGTACAAATCACAAACATAGAAAACATTTAAAAACACAAAATAAGGAGTTAAAAAATGTTTCATTGTTTTTAGGAGTGTCAATCTTACATTCAGGTCTTGGAGTGAAAAGTCATATTTGCCTTGACCTTAAATTGTGGTCCAAACCTTTTTTTTTTTTTTTTTTTTTAATTTCTTATTTCTGTTCATATGGCTACAAGTTTGCTACAAAGCTACAAATTTGTCCAAAAGCTGATGAAGAATGTGTCTCATCAATCATAGAAACTAAACCAAACCTCGAATAACTCAGATTCTAGGGGGGTTTCAACATTTTTGGTCAGTTTTCTTTCAACATAATTCTGAAATAATAGCTGAGAATCTGAATTTTCTATTTGTATTTCTATCTTTCTTATAGAGTAAACACAGGATCATACACACACACATGCATACATCCACCAGGAGTAAATTTTGACATCACCACACTGTAAACTCTTTCAAGTTTAAAGCTCTGGGGATTCATTTGCGCACACAGATGAGTGGGCAGACTGAGGAAAACACAAAATTCAACGTAACATGGTAAATAAGAATGATATAAAGTAAAAGGTAGTAGGATGTGTAAGGTGAGAGGTGCACTTTGATCCACAGACTGTGATTGTCATCACTTAAGGTCCAGAATATCCTCCTCAAAAGATGTGGAGAAGGTAAAAGGGCTGGCCGTGGGTGGGCTATCATCTCGTGGCTCCACCTCAGAGCCAGATGAGCAAAGCCGATGGACATCAGATTCTCCATCTACAGACTCCATTCCCACTCTGATTGGAGATATCTTATAGTCAGTATACATCACTGGGATACTTGTGTCTAACATGCAGAAAGAACCTTTCACTTGCTAGGACTGGGTGACATATAGCTTTAAAATTTATAGCTTGATATTTTCAGTCTACATAACACACTGCTGTTCAAAAGCTTGGGTTGGTGTGTGTGTTTTTTTGTTTGTTTGTTTGATTTTTAGAAATAGCTTTTTATTGAGAAAGGACGCATTAATCAAACAGAAGGGCACATTGATCAAACACATTGATCAAACAGAACAGTAAAGACATTTAAAATGTTATTATAAAATTATAAATTGATTAAATAATACAATTTGCTGTCAATTTATAATACATTTTATTTATTTAAATGTATTTTTAAATAAAAGCTGTTCTTTTGAACTTTCTATTATCAAAAAATGCTGAAAAAATGTTTCTTGAGCACCAAATCAGCATATTAGAATGATTTCTGAAGGATCATGTGACACTGAAGACTGGAGTAATGGTGCTGAAAATTCAGCTTTGACATCACAGGAATAAATTACATTTTAAAATATATTTTACTTTGCAATGATATTTTATTACTGTATTTTTTTATCAAATAATGACCCCAAACCTTTTGTATATAGTAGGTCTATATATTTTTTTCTTTCAGTAACTGTAAAAAGCTGTAAATGTCTTGAAATTATTAAAGCATGGACTAAATGGACTGAGAAGATTTTTTTAAAATATTATATTTTAAAATATAATATTTTATAAAAATATTTAAATATTTTTAAAATATTACTGTTTATTAGTAATGTAATATTTTAGTACATGATTTTTATTGAAAAAAAATTCATTGACAACATTCAACAGATTCATTAAAAAACTTGACAATTGAGTTTTGAACCAATTAATTGAAACGGTTTATGAAAATGACTGATTTATGAAAATGAATCAAACTTACCAACTCTTTGTGAATTTATCATGAATATTCAATATGTATTTCCCAGCCCTACCACCCAACCAAAACACACACACTCACTCACACACACACACACACACACACACACACACACACACACACACACACACACAGACAAAGACACACTTACTGCTCAGTGGTGCTTATCTCTGCTGTTCTCCTCTGTTCTTCCTCCTTGGTCTTTTTGCTCATTCTTCTCTGTTTCACTGAGTTACCATCAGCCTTATTGCTGGGTTCCTCAGTCAAACCTACAACAGGTACAGAGGAAAGAGAAAAACTCAGACACACACGAATTCATATAATACTGATCGTAATTCAACATAGTAAGCCGAAATTATAAAATGACGTTAAATTGCACCTCCAGGAGGTGCAATAGCGCTTCCAAAAGTCCACTCAGCTATTCTTGCGTGTATGTGTGTCTGTGTATGTAGGGTGTGAAGTGTGGCAGTCTGGTAATTCAAGCAGCTTAACTAATGTGTGATCAAGATGTCTCACTCTAACACGTCATAATAAAAAATGTCTGTCTCATCTCAGTTTGACTGCAGAACAAGCATTACAACAGATCAAGTATGCAAGTATCATTACAGTTTTTTTTTTTATCACCCACAATTGAAAGGTTAATAATGAATGGTACTGAGCTGCACCACTTGGAGCACTAATGTCCAACCCTAAAAAGACGTCTCCAGCAGCACTTTTGCTGCGGCTGATTTCTTTTGGTACATTTCTTGCCAGCTTCCCGCTGTGCCGCACAAACGTAATGATAGCTTTCGGTTCAAGAGCGCACAAACACAGAGACACTCACCCAGCAGCTCTTTCCGTGTGCGGCTGGCGATCTCTTTGATCTCCATGCGAGATAGTGAGAGGGAGGTTGTGCTTGCGATCATGGGAGCGGGGCCGATCACACTGGGGGCAGGTGCCGTGAGCACTTTATTGACCAATGGAGACTTGAGGGGCCTCTCTATGCTCCGTCCAACTAGGTTGCTCAATGGGATCTTATAGATGTGTTTTGAGGGAGCTTCACCTTGAAGAAAGAAAGGGGTGGTTGGAAAGGGGCAAAAAAGAAGAGAGAGAAAACTAACGAATGAGATGTTTGAATAAATGGTGTAACTGCTACAGAGTTAATAGTCTGTCTAGGTGCAATATCAAAATCTAATCTGCTCAGAATAAGGTTAAAACACACACATAGAAATGCACTCACACACAGAGTCACTGCTGGATCCATGACACTGTAATTAGACTAATTAGCTCAAATGAAAACAACTGTGTTGTACCTACCCACAGGTAAGCCTACATTAAGTGTGCATTTGTGGAATAACTAAAACACAGTTTAATGTAATTCTGATGCAACAGTCTATTAGTAAACATACACTGCCATTGAAAGTTTAGGGTCAAGTCAAGTCAAGTCACCTTTATTTATATAGCACTTTTAACAATACAGATTGTGTCAAAGCACTTTACAGTATCAAATTGGAGGATAGAGTGTCAGTAATGTATAATAATAAGATTAAACACTCAATTTTCAATTAAAGGCATTTCATTATTGAATTCAGTGATGTCATTGTCTAGCTCAGTTTAGTTTAAATAGTATCTATGAAATCAAATTGACGATAATCGTTAGAAATTAAGTGTCCCCAACTGAGCAAGCCAGAGGCGACAGCGGCAAGGAACCAAAACTCCCTCTGTCACAGAATGGAGAAAAAAAAAACCTTGGGAGAAACCAGGCTCAGTCAGTAATTAAACTTTTTTTTTTTCCCTTTTTTTATGTTTTTGAGTTGGTAAGCTTACCAAGGCTGCATTTATAAACAGTCAGCAAAATTAAGAAATATTATTACAATTTTAAAAATCTGTTCCATTTGAATATATTTTAAAATTTAGTTTATTCCTGTGACGACAAAGCTAAATTTTAAGCAGCCATTACTCTTCAGTGTTGCTTGACCCACTAGGAATCATTCTAATATGCTGATTTGGTGCTCAAGAAACATTTATTTTACTACTTCTTTTTATCATGTTGAAAATAGTTGTGCTGCTCAATATTTTTGTAGAAACTGTGATAATTGTTTTCTTCAGTATTCTTAAAAAAGGATACAGCTGAAAGGAACAGCATTCATTTGAAATGAAAATCTTATTCAAAATACAATTTAAAATAGCAGATTATAAATGTTTTTATAATTTCACTTTTGATCAATTAAATGCATCCTTGCTGAATGCAAGAAAAACATTCTGACCCCAAACCACTGATTGGTAGTGTAAGTAGTTATCTAATACCCTACTCTACTCTACTTTTTATATATACAAGACCCATAAGTATTGCAACATTGGTACCCACTTCGGCCATGTTAACTTGAGTTTTCTTATCATTTGATTTCTGTTTTTGTGTCAGAGTGTTGTGTAGTCCGGGCCAATGTGTTCCAAAATCCCACTCCAAATCACTACAAATTGAACATCAGCTATGTTCTGATTGTCTTTGACTGTCATGCTTTTTCATGTTCAGACAGACAAATTGCTCGGATCAGGAAACTTATCACATCACGTCTGGTTAGAGCATGTCTGTTTTTATAGCATATTTTTCCCTCTCCAAAGTGTGGGCTTCAGACTCATGACTTGGACTTGAGTCAGACTGGAGTCTGTTTTTAGACTTCATTGCCATTACTTGTGACTCAACTCAGACTTGATATGATGACTCCAGTTCACAAACTGACATATTTGCTTTTTGGGTGCACTGAGCCTATTCTCACATGTGTTTACATTAGTCAGCTGTCGGAAACATTCTGAGCCAAATTAGCTAAAACAGTAAGTTCAACCCAATAAAAGCCCACTAAATTGGAACAGGAATATACGGAGCCCCTTAAGGGACACGGTGGTAGAAAAAATTTGGTATGTGTGGAAAAAATTTGGGGTGGAAAGAAAAAATATTTTTGAAATGTTTTGCATTCTCTCGCAAAACTTTTGTGTTCCCTCGAGAGACTTTTGCGTTCTCTCACAAAGATATTTGCATTCCCTCGCAAAACTTATGCATTCTCTCACAATGATATTTGCGTTCCCTTGCAAAACTTTTGCGTTCTCTCGCAAAGATATTTGCGTTCTCTCGCAAAACCAGTTGAATTCGGACAAACTCTTACTGTTTACTTTACAGTTTGCAGTGGTTCATACAGCTCTGTATGTTCACAATGGAGCGGTTCATAAAGTTTTATTTTGAACTTGGACTATAAAGAAATACAGTCAGTTCTTAGTTCAAGGCACAGTTTTGGGACATTCTAAAACGCTTTCTAAAATGTGGCTTAATGATTTAAAACAGTGACATCGGAGGACCAAATTCGATAATGCTGATAAAATTATTAGGCTAATATTAATAACCTTTTTAATAATATTACTATTAATAAAGCAGAATAGCCCAAAATATGAACGCAACACCCGGCACGTTAAGCTTTTTCTTCCCCATAATGCTTAAGGTAGGCTAATGAATGAAGACATTATGCACAGCCCAGAATGGAACGAGCAGTGTTTTCTCCCCCACAGACAAAACACAAAAAACTCTTAGCACGTTGCTTTTCTGTGCATAGCGTGTATTTTTAATAAAATGTAAAACTTGGGCTTTTAATCACTGTTTTTTTTTTTATATTAAGCCTTGTTAAGCGCACTTTTCTATGAGAGAGAAAACACTTATTGTGCAATTCAGCTCATATTTTGGGCTTGCATGTACACAGTATATATTTTTAATACATATGTAATATAGCATATTGGGTCTTTTTTATCATCTTCATTAGGCCGCGTTAAGTGTTTTATGAAACACTCCAAGCTGTTCCCTTCTGGGCTCATCTGCTTTTCTGTGTGTAATATAAACTGTAAACAGATTTGGTATTTTTAAATCACCGTATTCGTTCATATAGCCTACCTTAAGCGTTTTCTATGGGGGAGAAAAAGCTTAACATGCAGGGCGTTGCATTCATATTCTGGGCTATTCTGCTTTATTAAAAGTAATATAATTAAGGTTATTAATATTAGCCTAATAATTTTATTAGTATTTATTATTATCGAATTTGGTCCTCCAATGTCACTGTTTTAAAACAATAATCCACATTAAGCATTTCAGAATGTCCCAAAACCGTGCCTTGAACTAACCACTGACTGCATTTCTTTATACTTGAGTCCAGGTTCATTATAAAACTTTATGAACCATTCCATTGTGAACATACGGAGAGAATGCAAAAGTTTTGCGAGAGAACGCAAAACATTTAAAAAATATTTTTTGCTTCCACTCCAAATTTTTTCCACCACCATGTCCCTTAAGGGGCTCCGTAGGGATGGGATTTTTGGGAAATTTGATGGTCCACAACCAGAACAGTCTGATTAGTTAGGACGTTATCGAATTAATTTTTTTATTTTTTTAGTGGTGTCCACAGAAAATTAACTTAGACTCTTTGCTTAGTGCATGAAAATGATGTTTTTACAGTTCAAGTCTATAAGGTAAATGTACAGCACCACAAATTTATCACAGTTAACTCTCATATTTTCTATCTGCTTGACTTAACTTGACTCTTGACTCAGTCTTGTAAAACAATGACTTGACATCATGTAGATAGCTAAAAAAAAATTTCAATAGATAGTCTCTAATACCCGTTCCTCAGAAACTAGGGCAACCACACGGGAAGGGCAGAGGGGAAGCCACTTAATCAGTGCTGACTGTCTGCCTATGTTAATGAAATATTCCATGAATCACTTTTTGGTCATTTTGGGCAGAGTGAGAGCAGGAAATTATGGAAACTGCTAGGCCACTGGACCAAAATGTGGTTATATATCAACATAAAGTGTCACCCCCACCGGTGTCTCAATAAGAAAAAACAAACAAACAATAAAAATATATATGCTGCCAGATGATATATTTATATTTGACATAAACCTTAAGAATACCACTTTTATCTGGGTGAGATGGTTTAATATGTGCATGTTATCTTATTGGATATGCATATGAGGTAGTGATACTAGTACTAATGATGCTATGATTGCTACAGTTTCTTAAATACTGCGGAACAGTATTGGCATTTTTGGTTAATAAACTACACAGGCATGGTGATTCAGAGCAAATAATTCACACATTTTAGTAGCAACAAACAAGAATCTTGAAAACTGTAGTCATGTTAGATAAAAGAGCAAGGATCTGGTTAGAGACATGACATGTCCAACAGCATACACAGATTTCCAGGCAAGGAAGAATGCTTCCCCTTTAAGTTAATTTAGAATAATTAGAGAGTCATAATCAAACACGTCTGTTTTGTTATAAATCCATGCGTGTGTCTGGAATACACTGAAAGTATTCCAGAGTCATCTTTGTACCATGGGACAGCAACTTGGGAAAGAAATATATACATACACACATTGTATTGTGTGTGTGTGTGTGCTTATATATATACACACACTCACTGGCCACTTTATTAGGTACACCTTGCTAGTACCGGGTTGGACCCCCTTTTGCCTTCAGAACTGCCTTAATTCTTCGTGGCAAAGATTCAACAAGGTGTTGGAAACATTCCTCAGAGATTTTGGTCCATATTGACATGATAGCATCACGCAGTTGCTGCAGATTTGTCGGCTGCACATCCATGATGCGAATCTCCTGTTCCACCACATCCCAAAGGCGCTCTATTGGATTGAGATCTGGTGACTGTGGAGGCCATTTGAGTAAAGTGAACTCATTGTCATGTTCAAGAAACCTGTCTGAGATGATTTGAGCTTTGTGACATGGTGAATTATCCTGCTGGAAGTAGCCATCAGAAGATGGGTACACTGTAGTCATAAAGGGATGGACATGGTCAGCAACAATACTCAGGTAGGCTGTGGCGTTTAAACGATGCTCATTTGGTACTAAGGGGCCCAAAGTGTGCCAAGAAAATATCCCCCACACCATTACACCACCACCACCAGCCTGAACCGTTGAGACAAGGCAGGATGGATCCATGCTTTCATGTTCTTTACGCCAAATTCTGACCCTACCATCTGAATGTTGCAGCAGAAATCGAGACTCATCAGACCAGGCAACATTTTTCCAATCTTCTATTATCCAATTTTGGTGAGCCTGTGCGAATTGTAGCCTCCGTTTCCTGTTCTTAGCTGACAGGAGCGGCACCCGGTGTGGTCTTCTGCTGCTGTAGCCCATCTGCTTCAGGGTTTGACGTGTTGTGTGTTCAGAGATGATATTCTGCATACCTTGGTTGTAACGAGTGGTTATTTGAGTTACTGTTGCCTTTCTATCATCTCTAACCAGTCTGCCCATTCTCCTCTGACCTCTGACATCAAAAAGGCATTTTCACCAACACAACTGCCGCTCACTGGATATTTTCTCTTTTTCGGACCATTCTCTGTAAACCCTAGAGATGGTTGTGCGTGAAAATCCTGAAAATCCCAGTAGATAAGCAGTTTTTGAAATACTCAGACCAGCCCGTCTGGCACCAACAACCATTCCACGTTCAAAGTCACTTAAATCCCTTTTCTTCCCCATTCTGATGCTCAGTTTGAACTTCAGCAAGTTGTCTTCACCACATCTAGATGCCTAAATGCATTGAGTTGCTGCCATGTGATTGGCTGACTAGCAGTTTGTGTTACCAAGCAATTGAACAGGTGTACCTAATAAAGTGGCCGGTGAGTGTATATAATATACATACAGTAGTCAACATTTGAAGTGGATCAAAAAAGTTCCTCAAAGTTGTCCTAAGACAAGAACGCATTTTGGTTTTAGGTTTTAGGACGACTTTGATGAAAGGTTTTGATCCACTTCAAATGTTGACTACTGTATATATATATATACGCGCGCACACACACACACACACACGCACACACACACACACATTACCATTTAAATTTGGGTCAGTAAGAAAGTAAAGGTACACTGTCACTTTTTTTTTTGTTCAGAATTTACAAAATGTGGAATTATATTATGAATCTGTCTTCCAAAGCATGTTTTTGTCTTATCCTGAATCATTATGGTATGACTATAATAAGTGTTTATATTCAGATGATTTTAGACAGAACAGGACGGCAACTGCTGAGTAGCCCAGTACCTGCGTGACTCGTCATGTACATAATTAAAATGAAGTAGCTCCAGTCACAATGTTCTACTGCATGACATGTGCACTTTTGTTTATTAACCATTAGAGAACGTCTCGGTTACGTATGTAACGTCACGTCGGTGACCGACGAATGGGATCTCGGCAGAGAGACCAATCCACTTCGAGTGTAACTAAACAAGCCAATGGACATTGGGATGCGGTATTTCGCATCTGGCTGCCACACCCCGCAGCGTGGGTAAAAGAGGCAGCAGGTGCACCGCATTAATTCATGTTTTCACTGAGGAGCCGAGCCGATGACCCGGCAGCTCAGCTGTGGTACAGCGACTGTGGCGATGGGACGTGACGTCTCCGTTCCCTCCTTCAGGGAATGAGGGTTACATACGTAACCGAGACATTCCCCTTCAGTCGGTCACTCCGAGTCACGTCGGTGACCGACGAATGGGATCCCTACCAAAGCGCCACAGGAGCTGCCCCCTCCAGTGCCCCCTCCAGTGCCCTGTGTAGGCCTCCTGGTCCTTCCTATAAGGCAGACGATAGGACCGGGCTCTACACAGAGAAGGTCGACAACTGCTGTTCCTCGAGCAACCCAAACAGTAGGACTTGGATAACACTGGGAAAGCGTGCCCTTCCACCTGGAAGAGGCACACTGTGGAGTCACTTCCTCCCAGAAGGGGTTAAGTGACATTACTCATGTGAAGTAACCCTGTAGGGCCCTATTGCACATGGAAGTCTCTGAGATGGCTCAGGCTGCATCATTTAGAGACGGCAGAACGTGATCTGCCAGGGAAAACATGGCCCTAGTAAGTGTACCTTGGAATACACATATGGGATCCCAACAGGGTCACTCATATGGGCACTAGCTTCACACCAGATTTCAAGAATTCATTGGCTGAAAGGCCTGGTGCCGGACGCTCCGACACATCTGGCCACCGGAGTGCTGGAGGATTCAACAGGGTTAGCCCGATAGGGAACTCTCTGGAGAATTTAGGTATTAAGGATGCCACAAGCTGACTCTGAACCGGGCCTCTCAGTGCCACTACCCGTTTGAGGTGAGAACACAGGAGGAAACCGGTTCGACACGCAGGCGATAGAACCTAGTGAACGTGTTTCCCAGCCCGCAGCTCTACAAATGTCTGCTAGCGAGGCACTACGAGCCAACGCCCAGGATGATTGTACACCCCTAGTGGCGTGAGCATGCAGCCTGAGCGGGCAGGGCACACCTTGTGCTTCATAGGCCAAGGTGATGGCATCCACTCTTCAGTGGGCCATCCTCTGCTTGGAGACAGCCTTCCCCTTCTGCTGTCCTCCGTAACAGACAAAGAGCTGTTCTGAGGTCCTAAAGCTCTGAGTTCTATCCACGTACTGTCGCAGTGCGCGTACAGGACAGAGCAAAGCTAGGGTTGGGTCTGCCTCCTCCAGGGGCAGCGCTTGCAGGTTCACCATCTGGTCCCTGAAGGGAGTGGTAGGAACCTTGGGCACGTAGCCGGGCCGGGGTCTCAGTGTTGCACTGGAGTCAGCCGGCCCAAACTCAAGGCACGATTCTTCAACCGAAAATGCCTGCAGGTCCCCCACCCTCTTGATCGAGGCCAATGCAGTCAGGAGTAGGGTTTTCATAGAAAGAAACTTCAACTACGGGGTCGTGGTGGGTGGAAATAGCAGCAACGTAAACCTTAAGGGTGGAGGGGGACAGCCTATGCTCCAACCCTTGCTGCAGGAAGGAAAGCATGGCTCTGATCAAACATCTCCGGGGGTCCTCATGGTGAGAGGAACACCATTCGACGAACAGGTTCCACTTCAGAGCATAGGCCCATCTAGTGGACAGTGCTTGAGCTGAAGCGATAGTGAGCGCTACCTCCTGGGGTAGGTCACCTAGAACCTCCGCGTCCCATCCAGGGACCACACGTGGAGTTTCCACAGGTCCGGACGCAGGTGCCAGAGGGTGCCCCATCTCTGAGAAAGCAGATCCTTCCTCAGAGGAATCGGCCAGGGAGGGGCTGTCGCGAGGAGCATGAATTCTGGGAACCAGGTCCTGTTGGGCCAATATGGAGCCACTAACAGGACCTGCTCCTCGTCCTCCCTGATCTCGCACAGTGTCTGTGCTAGTAGGCTCACAGGGAGAAACACATATTTGTGCAAGCCCCAGGGCCAGCTGTGTGCCAGTGCATCCGTGCTGAGCGTTGCCTCGGCTAGGGAGTAAAACCACTGACAGTGGGTGGTCTCTGGATTTGCAAACAGGTCTACCTGAGCAACTCCGAACCACCTCCAAATCAGCTGAACCACCTGGGGATGGAGTCTCAACTACCCTGGAAGTGCTGCTCGAGACAGCTCGTCGGCTGCCCGATTGAACACTCCTGGGATGTGGATGGCACGAAGGGACTTCAGATGCTTCTGACTCCAGAGGAGGAGGTGGCAGGCAAGTTGAGACATGCGACGGGAGCGTAAACCGCCTTGCCGGTTGATATACGCAACGGTCACAGTGTTGTCCGTGCGGACCAGAACGTCCCTGCCCCGAAGGCGCCCTCTCAGGCAGCTCAGGGCAAGGCGTACTGCCAGAAACTCGAGGCAATTGATATGCCAACGCAGTTGGGGACCCGTCCATACCCCTAACACTGCGTGACCATTGTACGTGGCACCCCAGCTGGTGGCCGAGGCATCCATGAATACCACAGCATGCCTGGATACCTTCTTCAGGGGAAAGAGGGATCTGTCCACAGGCTGAAGGTTCTGCGGCAGGCCGGTGTAATCTGAACCCGGTGAGTACCGTGTCGCCACGCTCACCTCGGGACTCAGCCATGTAGCCAGTGGTGAAGAGGTCTCATATGGAGCAGACCGAGCGGAACTACCGCCGCAGCTGCTGCCATATGCCCCAGGAGCCTTTGAAAAATTTCAGTGGGACCGCCGTCCTGCCTGATAAAGTCTTGAGGCAGTTCAGCACCGACTGAGCACGTTCCTGGGTGAGGCGTGCTTTCTGGCTGGCCGAATCCAACTCCATTGCCGAGAAAAGAGATCCTTTGCATTGGCACGTGGTTGCTCTTTTCCCAGTTGACCCGAAGACCCAACTGGCTGAGGTGTCTGAGCACCAGGTCCCTGTGTGCACACAACTGATCGCGAGACTGTGCGAGTATGAACCAGTCGTCGAGATAGTTGAGGATGCACACCCCCCGTTCTCTCAAGGGAACAAGGGCTGCCTCTACTACTTTGAAGACACGAGGCGACAGGGACAGCCCAAAGAGCAGGACCTTGTACTGATATGCCCGACCCTCGAACACGAATCGCAGGAATGGACTGTGTCGCGGGAGGATCGAGACATGAAAGTGTGCGTCCTTCAGGTCGATCGCTGCAAACCATTTTTGGGGAAGGATGCACCCGAAAATGCATTTCTGCGTCAACATCTTGAACGACGGCTTGTGAAGCGCACGGTTCAAAACTCGCAGATCCAAGATCGGTCGTAACCCACCGCTTTTCTTGGGCACAATGAAGTAAGAGCTGTAAAACCCTGACCTCATATCGGCTGGAGGGACCGGCTCTATCGCATCCTTCGCCAGCAGGACTGCAATCTCCGCACGAAAGACAGGGGCATCGACAGCCTTGACTGAAGTGAACCGGATGCCACTGAACTTGGGGGGACGCCGGGCGAACTGAATCGCGTAGCCGAGTCTGATGATCCGCAGGAACCACCGGGACGGACTGGGGAGCGGTGTGGTCACCATCTCCCGATGAGCAGTCTCCTCCATCTCTGGGTCTCCCGTCTCAGGGCCTCTTGCACTTGCGCTTGCCGCTGGACGGGCTGGGCATCTTGCCTGCGACCGGCTCCACGACGCTGCCTGGTGGAAGGCTGCTGCGGCTGCGCGGGAGCGGGGGTGGCCGTAGGGGGGCACCCATGGTGACGAGCAGGCTGAGAAGCTGCAGCCGGGGTGGAAGCAGCAGGTTTCCTCCGGCGCATGAAGTGCTTGATCACCTCAGTCTGTTTCTGTGCTGCCGAGAACTGCTGGGCAAAGCTCTCAACCGCGTCGCCGAAGAGGCCAGTCTGTGACACAGGAGCATTCAGGAACTGTACCTTCTCATGCTCCATGTCGGCCAGACACAGCCAGAGATGGCGCTCCTGGACCACTAGCGTGGACATCGCACGACCCAGAGTCCGTCGCAGCACGCAGTTCATGTAGAACCACCAGGTCGTGACCACCCTCGTGCAGGTCTTTCAGGGCTTTGGCCTGGTGGACCTGCAGTAACGCCATGGCTTGGAGGGCAGAAGCCATCTCCCCACAGGCTCTGTAAGCACTGTCAGTTAGACCTGACGAATACTTATAGGCTCGTGAGGGGAGACACGGGGTCACCCCGCAGAGTGGTAGCGGCTGTTGGACATAGTTGCATGGCCACAGACCGCTCCACCGAGGGGATGCCCGTGTACCCCAAAGTGGCCCCACCATCGAGGGTAGTGAGGGCGGAGGAGCCACAGGATTTGTTTCAGGCAGTAAAAGGTGCCTTCTACAATCTAGTGAGCTCCTCATGCATCTCTGGGAAGAATGGCACCGGAGAGGGGTGCTGAGAACCAGCGCGACCCCTTCCGAGAAACCATTCGTCCAGCCTCGAAGGATCGGGACTCGGTGGAGGATTCCACACGAGCCGACATTCTCGGTGGCCCGGGAAAGCATAGTCGTCAACGCTACCACACCCGAAGGGGGCAACGTAGCCAAGTCGTCATCCCGGGAGAGAGAAGGCTCGCCCTCCGATGCAGATATCAACATCTGGACTTCAGAAGGGGCACCGAAGGAAACGAGTGGTGCACTCCGACCTGCAGAGTGCCCAGCCCGCTCCAATGGCAGCTCCACCGGCTGCGGAGCGCTTGAGGGGAGAGGAACTCCACTTGGGGAAGCCCTCACCGTGATCCTCAAATCACCTCTGACTCCAACCAATGTCCATTGGCTTGTTTAGTTACACTCGAAGTGGATTGGTCTCTCTGGCGAGATCCCATTCGTCGGTCACCGACGTGACCCGGAGTGACCGACTGAAGGGGAACCAGAAGTTACATAGTGTACCTTTAATACTTTTATTCAGCAAAGACGCATTAAATTGATCAAAAGTGAAAGTAAAGGCCTAGTTAAGATTTAAAACGTTAAAAGATATTTCTAAATAATTGCTATTTCAAAAAAATGCTGCTTTTTTAAAATTTCTATTCATCAGTGAATACTTAAAAAATTAACATTACATTAATTTACATTAAATTAGAAAACAGTTATTTAAAATTAATGACATTTCACAACATAACAGTTTTCATTGAATTTTTGATCAAATAAATGCATCCTTGGTAAGCATAAGAGACTTCTTTCAAAAACATAAAATAATCTTACCAAACCCCAAACGGTAGTACATGTAAAATAATAATAATAATAATCAAATTTGTTTTATACAGATTGAAAGAAAATAAGAAAATACAACAAGAAATGGTAACACTTGACAATAAGGTGAAATTAGCTGAATTTAATGCATCATGTATTTACAATAGTGTTGTCAAACGATTAATCATGATTAATCGCATCTAAAATAAAAGTTTTTGTTTACATTATAAATCTGTGTCTACTGTGTATATTTATTGTGTATATATAAATACACACACTTACATGTATATATTTATTTTCATATAATTTATATTATATATAAATATATTTAATATATAAATTTTACATATTTCTCTTAAATATATACATGCATGTGTGTGTATTTATATATACATAATAAATATACACAGTACACACACATATTATGTAAACCAAAACTTTTATTTTGGATGCGATTAATCGCAATTAATCGTTTGACAGCACTAATTTACAGAATTTATTAATCCAGGTTAATGTTAATTTATAAATATAACATTGATAATTATTCATTTATGTTTGTGGAAAAACACTAATGTTAGTTTATACTGCTTGAAATGTTAGAAATAAATTTGTAGAAAGAACAGATTAATAAATACTGTAAAAGTACTGTTCATTTTTAGTTCATGATACCAAATGCATTAACTAATGTAAACACATTGAACCTTATCGTAAAGTGGTACAAATCTGTGTACAACACAATCTTGTTGTGTAGTGAACGTTATGTTGAGATGAGTAATGGTATGTTATCCGTCTATTTCCCATGGTGCAAAAATGGCAGCCACAGACAGTTGGCTGGATGTTTAAAAACACCAGGTTGTGGATTTTGTCACAGCCCCTTGACGGCCTTCTTCAGGCCTTGTGTGTAGATAAAAGTGCTAAGCTCTGGAGGGCCGTCCAGACTGCGTGTGTGTATGTGTATGTATGAAGAGGGGCTCTGACAAAAGTATCCATGGTGACACAGCGATCTGAAACTCATGCTGCAGCAAATGTGTCCCATTTCCCTAAAGCGTCTGTTCAGCTGTCTCTGTCTGTCTCTATGTATCTGTCTCTCTCTATCTATTGATTTCCTCTCCTACCTCTCTATCTCATTCACTTCTGTTTCTCCCCACTGTTCATCTTTTTTCCTAAAGACTCCTCAAGCCACCATTTTTCTCTGTCTCTGTCTTTCATTCTGTGAGACTGCAAGAAGGAAGGGACACATTATGTTAGCTGCATATTTCACTCAACACCGTCCGCATGCGTCTGTTAATTGAATAATAGACAGGGTGAGTCTCTGTGGTAGCGTGCATTAGTGAGGCAGCATGGGAAATGTAGGCAACAGAAGTGCCTGCAGTACCTTCAGTGTCTTTAGACATGTAGAGGGATAGCTTGGTGCCGTAGGGGATCCGAATACAATCTGGACCAGGGATGGAAAAGAGCAATATATCAACCCAACCCACACACAGATTAAAAGACAAATGCATCGTAAGACAATACACAAACACAGACTGACGACTCGCATACAAACTCGCTACCAGAAGAAATGCAACATATTGTATACTTGGGGGCAATAGGCAAATTTGCCCAATATCACACACTGTCAAATCCTGAACGCAAATACCCATGTTTAACCTCTATATTAAGTTCAATAGCATGGGAATTCAGTTTAATTATTCCATCAAGAGCAGAAGCCTACCATCTCCAAGCGGTGAAGGGAAGACCGGCATCTCGTAGCCAGTTGGAGTCTGAGGGGAACTCTGGGAACTAGTGTCTCTGGAGCTACAGTTGGAGGCAGAGTTTATAGGTGCTGACGAGATGAAATAGATATCAGACTACAGAAAAAAGAGAGGATGAAATAAGATAAAAACTGTAAGAAATGTGAAATGACTGATAAATGTTTGGAAAGGATTTGTATAATTTATTGTCATACAGAAGAATGCATCTTATAAAAGAGACAACACTGTCATCAATATGTTTTCTGCTGTTAATAAATTTTCCATGTGTTAAATCTGCGTAAATTCTTTTTTATTAGACTGTACACTACCATTCAAAAGTCTGTGGTTAGTGAGATTTAAAAAAAAAAGATAAATTAACATTTTTATTTAGAAAAGATGCATTAAATTGATCAAAAGTGACAGTAAAGACTTTTACATTGTTGCAAATAAAGTCTATTTCAAATAAATGCTGTTCTTTTGAACTTAATATTCATCAAAGAATCTTGAAAAATTGTTCATAGTTTCCACAAAAATATTAAGTTTTTCAAAATTGATAATACATTTTGCCATTACAAGAACCAATTATATTTTTTAAGATTTATTTATTATCGCAACGGCGCACTGTCTACAAGGCTATCGGCGCCGACAATCAATTCGATTTTACAATATATTAAAATATGAATTGTTATTGTAAATTATAATAATATTACTGTTTTTAGTGTATTTTTGATCAAATAAATGCAGTCTTATGGATTAAAAAGTCTTATGGATCCCAAACATTTAAAAAGTAATCTAAAAATAGTGTAGTAGTATTATAAAAGATTTAAAATATGGTTTCAGACTGTACAATAAAAATGTTATTTACACAAGATAGATACACAGCTATATAATGGTCTTCATAGGTAGAACCTTATGGCTAGAACACTTACTCTGGATGCAGTCAGTTGCAATTCTGGAACGACAGCTGTATATACTAGGTTGCCATTAACAACTAGTCGAATCTCTATGGAGTCAGTGGTGAATGCAAGAATATACGGGAACGCACACACTGTGACACAGGAAGTGACAGAATAGAGAGACATCTCAATTATTTCCACTAATGCAAATGCAAAACGATTGTTGAACTGTAAAAAATTAGTCATAACCAAGAATATTCAAGATCCTAAAGGTACTGACCAGTAGCATTGGGCATTTGGTTCCAGCTGAAATGGAAGTCTGAAGTATTGGGCTGAATCATGGGTGTTGCTCCGTTAAACGGACACACCTTCTTATAGACGCAGATATCTGTTAAAAGAAAAGTCCAGCTTTAGAGTATCTGACTACACAGATGCAATCACTGACATTGAAATAGACACTAACTGTTATAGCAAAGAAGAAGTCCAGCCTCTCCATCTTCATACACATCTATGGCAGCAACAAAGTTCACCTGGAGAAAAGTAATACACAATTGGTCAGAATTGTTGGTACCCTTGGTAAATATGATCAAAGAAGGCTCTGAAAATAAACCTGCATTATTAATCCTTTTGATCTTTTATTTAAAAAAAAAAAAATCACAAAAATCTAACCTTTCATTGAACTAAAACAATTGAAAATGGGGGAAAATCTCATTATGAAATAAATATTTTTCTCAAATACACGTTGGACACAATTATTGGTACCCCTAGAAAAAAAGAAAAAAAGTAAAATATCTCTGAAGTATATTCCCATTCATATTTACAATTTTGAGCACTCCAGGGGGATTGTGAACATGAAATTATCCAGCCATGGCTTCCTGTTTCACAGAAATATAAATAGGAGGGAAAACAAAGTCCAAATTCCCTTAATCATCCATCACAATGAGAAAAACCAAAGAATATGTTTCTGATGTGCAGCAAAATATAATTGAGCTTCACAAATTAGTGAAGTGGCTTTAAGAAAAGCTAGAGCAGTGAAAATTCCCATTTCCACCATCAGGGCAATAATTAAGAATTTCCAATCAACATAAAATGTTACGAAACTGCCTGGAAGAGGACATGTGTCTATATCGTCCTAATGCACGGTGAGAAGGAGAGTTTGAGTGGCTAAAGACTCTCCAAGGATCACAGCTGGAGAATTGCAGAAAACAGTCTCGAGTCTCAGGGTCAGAAAACCTTAAAAAGAAATTGTCAAACAGACCCTACATCAACACATGTTGTTTGGGAGGGTTTCAAGAAAAATTCTCCTAGCTCATCCAAAAACAAACTCCAGCATATTCAGTTATCAGACATCACTGGAACTTCAAATGGGACTGGCTTCTAAGATCAGATGAAACTAAAAAATCAGCTTTTTAGCAGCAAACACTCAAGATGGGTTTGGTGAACACAGGGATAAAAAGTACCCCATGTGTACAATGAAATATACTGCTGTATTTTTGATGTTGTGGGCCTATATTTCTGCTGGAGGTCCTGGACATCTTGTTTAGACACATGGCATCATGGATTCTATCAAATACCAACAGATAAAAAATCAATAAGTGACTGAAATCTTATAATGGACCATGTTTGGATCTTCCAACCGTACAATAATCCAAACAGACCTCAAAAACAACACAAAAATGGGTCACTGAGCACAAAACCAAGCTTCTGCTATGGCCATTCTATTCTTCTGACCTGAACCCTGTAGAAAAAGAGTGGGGTGAACTGAAGAGAAGAAGCACCAACATGGAGCTGGGAATCTAAAGGGTTTAGAGTGATTCTGGATGAAAAAAAAATGGTCTCTGATCTCTTGTCAGGTGTTCTCTAACCTCATCAGGCATTATAGGAGAAAAGTTAGAGCTGTTAAACTGGCAAATGGAGGTTTCAAAAGGTATTGGATAAAAGGGTGCCGTTAATTGTGGCCAACATGTATTAGAGAAAAACATTTATTTCATAATGATATTTCCGCCCATTTTAAATTCTTATTCTCCAGTGAAAGGTTCGATTTTTGTGAATTTTTAAAATAAAAGATCAAAAGGATTAAAAATGCAGATTAATCCTTTCCAAATCCTTTTCAAAGCCGCCTTTGATCATATTTACCAAGGGTACCAACAATTCTGACCACGTGTGTAGATACTTGTGTTACCAATCAAAAACTGACAGTTTGGAGTATAGAACTGATAAAGGGAAGGGGAGGATATCTGGATTGTGTTATATTGTGTAAATAAATGTGTACAATGCCGTTCAAAAGTTTGGGTCAGTAAGATTTTTTTAAAAGAAGTTTCTTATGCTCCCCAAAGCTGCATTTATTTTATCAAAATACAGTAACAGTAATATTGTGAAGTATTACAATTTAATGTTTTTCGATTTTAATATATTTTAAAATGTAATTTATTCCTGATAGCAAAGCTGAATTTTCAGCAGTCAGTTGTCAGTGTCATATTAACCTTCAGAAATCATTTTATATGCTGATTTGTTGCTCAAGAAACATGTCTTGCTAATATCAGTGTTGAAAACAGTTGAGCTGCTTAATATTTTTTGTGAAAACTGATACATTTTTTGTCTGGATTCTTTAATGAATAGTTCAAATGAACAGATATTTGAGAGAAATCTTTTGTAACATTATAAATATCTTTACTGTCACTTTTGATCAATTAAGTGCATCCTTGCTAAATAGAAATATATATTTTATATAAAAAAAGAATAATCTTACTGACCACAAATGGTAGTGTATGTTTGCATTCAAGTGGCTGTTTCTCACCCGGTTGGAGTCTACATGGTGTAGTCTGTAGGCGTCTCCTGTACTCTCATTGATCAAGTCAAACTGATGTCTGTAGGCCACACAGATCATGTGATCATTCTCTCCTGTTGGGCCATCAACCAGGGCCATGACCACCGGCGAGTCACATAAGCAGATCTCCTAAGAAAGGAGACAGCAAACATTCAAACTTGAGAGCTTTTGAAAAATTTGTCTGTGAGAACCGTTCCTATAAACTACAAGTGACGTTAAAATGCAGTTAACTTCAATGCATGACATGTGTAAGAGTGCTGAATCCGTCTCGTACCCGTATGTACTGGAACTCTTCCACAGGTGAGTCAGTAGTCCCTGTGACTGTAGCGATAGAGCTGAGGCAATCGAGGCGTGACTGTTTCCTGGTGATCAGGAGGAGCTTATTTCTTATCGCCGCAACAATTCTGAGCTCCACCCCATGATGCGTGTTTATGGAGTAGAGATGGCAGCCTGAGGAAACACATTTCTGTTACTTGATTGTGATGATCTTGGAAATCATCTAAATTATTAGCTAATTATTAAATTCTTCAAGAAACTTCAAATTTGTCAAATAGAGAGCATAGCTTTAATTAGCTTATAGGGAAGGTTCACCCAAAAATGAAAATTCTGTCATTAATTACTCACCCTAATGTCGTTCCAATCCCGCAAAACCTTCGATCATCTTCGGAACTCAAATTAAGATATTTTTGATAAAATCAGAGATCTTTCCAATGCTATCTCATGACCATTTTGTACATATTTTACGAGGTGGCTAATTCGTACAAATTCGTACGACCTTACTCCTACGATTTTATATGATTTTTCTAGACCCCAGTGATGGGTAGGTTTAGGGGCGGGGTTAGGTGTAGGTCATTTGAACAAATTCATACAAATTGTGCAACTCGTAAAATACGTACGATTTAGCAAAAATCGTATGAATTTGTATGAGTGAGGTCATAAGAAATCGTACGAATTAGGCACCTCGTAAAATATGTACGAATTGCCTGAGATCGGGCTGGATCTTTCTGACCCTGCAGAGACAGCAACAGAACTACCACGTTCAAGGCCCAGAAAGATAGTAAGGACATCATTAAAACAGTTCATGTGACAGTGGTCCAACCGTAATTTGAATAATAAAGTTGTTATTTTTGTTTTCTTTGCATTCAAAAAGTATTCTGGTAGCTTCTTAAAATTAAGGTTGAACCACTGATGTCACATGGACTATTTTAACAATGTCTTTCCTACCTTTCTGGGCCTTGAACGTTTCAGTTGTGTTACTGTTTATGCAAGGTCAGAAAGCTCTCAGATTTTGTCAAAAATATCTTAATTTGTGTTCCGAACATGAACAAAGTCTTATGGGTTTGAAACCACAAGAGGGTGAGAAATTAATGACAGAATTTTAATTTTTGGGTGACCTATCCTTTTAATTACTTAGAATTTGAAAATTTTAATTTCAAAATGTTGCTTCTTCAACACTCATATTTAGAGTTTAAATAATATTGTCCAATTTTAAAATATTTCAAATATTTGTGTGGGTGACGCCTGAAGTCTTTCTTTCATACCTTTGGTTTTTTCAAGCTTGTTCTCTCGACTGTCATACTTGGTGCGGACAAGCTGCCGCTCCTCTATCCCCCGTTTGAGAGTGCTCAATCTGTAAACATACAGTCGAGCATCTTTCCCTGCAACACAGTTGAAATTGGATATAAAGCAATTGGAATTAAAGGTTAATTTGATGTAAAGACTCAAGCACTCTGGTTCAGTTTGAATATTCAAATGAATGTGATTAACTGTTTAGTGAATTCTACAAACAACAGTTTTCAGAACTGTAACTATATGATAACTGGCTGGCAACAAATGAGAGACCCGTCTCATCAAACTGAATGACATCTCAGCTAATGCAACACGTTTGGTTTTCAAATGCCTGTTGTAGTGAATGAAAGTTGCTTGGTGACCGAGTTGATAACCAATTCATTATTTTCCCTCTGGAGAAGCTGTGCTTTCCAATAAGAGTGAGAGTTTGCTGTACACCGTCTTGAACTAATGATCAGAATGGCGGTAGACTCTAAATTACACGGATCTCTATTCTGGGCTTCTCTTTATAATGAGCTATAAGTCTAGACAATGCGAATCAGAGATGCTGCCTGTACGTGTGTGTGTTTGAGATACTATTTTGCGCTATTCCCTGTTGGCTAAAGATGCTCATTAGAGCAAAGACCTGGAGTTTCCTTCATCGCTTTGCTTTGGTCTCTTTCTTTCTCATGCTCTCTCTTCTGGCAGATCATTTCACACCCTTTCTTCTACCCACATACGAACTATTTCATATTCGTATGCTCATATGAATATAAAAACAACACATATCTTACCCTTATCTGCTCTTGCAATGAGGAGGTCCTGAGGTTCAAGCACGTGCATTTGTTTGACAGTCAAGGTTTTGTCAAATACCTGCACCGGAGGCAGGGTTGGTGAATCTAGATCAGCATGCAAAGCAAGATTAGTTTGTGGTCTGCATGGTAACTCAATCCCCCACTGAGATTTGCTTGCTTTGATTAACAGACACATTTGATTACTATCACTGCAAAAAAAACGGACTGGGTTAAATTCTTTGTAATATTTATAAGCATTTGTTTCTACTGTAGTTTAGTGGTTTTGCTTTACATACCTGCATTGGAGAACAGTGGATCTGAGGCTAAAAGGGAAGATAGAGGCAATCAAATTTCAGTTTTTTAGTAAAAAAAACCCCCAAAAAACAAGTAAGTGCCATGCACACCACCATTCAAAAGTCTCGGGTCAGTATTTTTTTTTTTTAGAATTTAATACTTCCTTATTCAGGAAGGACACATTAAATTGATCAAGAGTGCAATTAAAGTGATTTATACTGTTACAAAATTTAAATAAAGGCTGTTTTTTTGGAAGAATCCTGAAAAATGGATTATTCATTGAAGGCTATTCAAAAAACAAAAAAAAAAAAAAAAAAGCAGCACAACTGCAGCAAATCAGCATATTCTGCTGAAGAATCTGAAGACTGTTCAGATTTGCTATAACAGGAATAAATTACATTTTGAAACATTAAAACAGAAAACTCTTATTTTAAATTATAATAATATTTCACAATCCTGTTTTTACTGTATTTTTGATCAAATAAATGCAGCCCGTGTGAGCGTAAGGGAGTTCTGTCAAAAGCATTTAAAATCATACAGACTCTCTTTTGAATGGTAGGGTTTATTTCATTTTTTCATCCTCACGTTCCAACCCCCGTGTGATTTTTCTTCTTTCCACAGACAACAACAAAAAAAAAATGTTAAGCAGGATGCTCACATAGAAACCTGGTGCACAAATTATCGGCAGTAATATTTTTGTGCATTTTGTCAGTTTGTAAGTTTGACAGCCCCTTCTCATTGAATTTTCTTTTTTGGTTTAACTGTCCTTTTTAATGGAACGATTATTGAAATGAACTCAGTTCAGTATTTATGTCCATTAATACGATCCATCAAAAAAAAACTGGTCAAAGTTACATTCAGTCTGTCTTTACATGTTATTTGTAAGAAAATTGCTCCTCTGTCCAGTTGCATTGTTTCTCATGAAAAAGCATTCTCACCCTCCAGCAGCATGACCCCTGCTGAATCTGTGGCGACCAGTAATGACTGTCCCCACGAATCTCCACAGACTATATCATATGGGAAGCTACTGCAGAATGACTGTGACTCCCATGGCTGCAGAGAACATGGCAACACACAGTTAGAGATGAACCGTAAGCAAAATAACAGCATCAATCTCACTTTCCTCTTGCCCTCTCACCTCTTTCCTGCAAAGGCCAGTGGTGACGAGACTGGTGGGTGCATCCCCTCGAACTATAGTTTTCAGCTTCAAGGCCTGGACGCAACATTATATCTATTAATGACATTACTCATATTGTGACATTGTCTTTCATGCCATACCTTTATATTTTATTTTTATTTATAAATCCTACCTGTCCCACTCGAACAAACTCAGCCTGGCGTGCCTCTTCTTTTTTACGGGCGGATTTGGGCGACTCTGGCAGTACATCGCTGAATGAGCGTCGGTTCAGCATGTTCTGCGGAGAGAAGGGAACCTACAGGAGCAGTACAGATAAAGATGGGTCTGAGAGACTGACCCAGAAACAGCCAGAAAGACAGAGCAAAGCAGAAACTAACAAATTCTTACACCACTGTATCTTACCAGCCATCATAGAGAGAGTAGGAATCAAATAATGATGGTTCAAATTCTGATTCTACTATAGAACACTCATTTAAAAAAAATAAGTTATCATTCAAACTGTTTTCTTGTTGCATACTCTATGAGAGCAACACAACAGAAAGGTTTACTGTCAGTCTACTGTCTTTGTATTATTTATTTATTTTGGAACTGATTCTTGATTCTCAGCCCTAGAAAATTAAGAATAGAAGAATCCTAGAATAGAAACAGTAACAGACAACAACAAAAAAAAAACAGTGTCCATCTCTAGTGGCAGCTGACAGGGGGCTGCAACAGAATGAAAGTGCATTTGAAAGCTCAGTGGTTTGGAAGAGTGGTGTATGTAAGACTAAAAAAAGAACTGTGCGAAGAAACAGTGCAGAACATCTGAAAATACATGGTAGAAAAGGAAAGGTAAGTTTGAAAAATTTGAATATAAATACAGAAAAAAGTGCTTCTCAACCTTTTTGACTCCAAGGCCCTTCCTTGTCCACAATAACATCTGAAGGCCCCATGACACTTTCAGTTGTTTGTAATTTACTGGATAGGGATTTTTTTTAAATATATAATTTACTCACAATTTCTAGCAGAAAAAATATTTTAGAGCTTGGCATAACTAGAAAATTGTGCGTTCATTATGAAGAAAGGTTAATGTAATTAAAACATTGCATTTTCAGGTGTAGGAATCACACTATTAAAATTGGGCTTCCTCATATCAGTTTTTTTTTTCCAAAACAATGGGAACGCTGATTCTTCAAAAGAAAAGAAAAAAAAAAACAATTGTTTAGAGGTGAATTAAAGTAAGAAATATCTTAATTTTTAGTTCTTTTGGCTTATTTTAATTTTGAGGCCCCCTTGGAAAGTTTGCTGAGGCCCCCGAATGGGCTCCAGCCCTCTGATTGAGAAACACTATGTGTCCATACCTTGGGCATGTCAGGCATGAGATCCTGGTACAAGGATCTGATCAGCATGTCCAGCGTGCGCTGACGTTTCTGAGCAAAAGTGGGGGTCTCAAGAGTGGCTTTTTCTCCATTTATTACTATAGGACACAGAAGGATAAAGGTAGCAGTATTATGTAACAGAATTGCCCTTAGGAAACAGCATGACACATTTTACAAGGTCTGTTTAATGAAAGCATCTGCTTTATGGAGTTCATGAGCCAAAACAAACCATTAAAGCTGGCAACCGAAAAACACAGGTGTATATTCTAACAGGAGGTCTGTGCAATGCAGACAACATGAGATGACATTTGGAATGCATTTAAAATGATGTAATCTATTTTGAGTGGGACATGAAATATTAGTAGTCTTAGATTTTATGGCTTGAATTATTATTAATAGACTGTGATATGGCTGGTATTCACAGGCTTGGTTACATCAGCAGAAAAGTGATGTTTCAGGGGAAAGTTGTTATATTTTGGTTGATGATTATGAACACAACTGATTTCATGCTGTCTATAAAATAGCTTTATGTACCGGTGAATTTACTAACATTTAACTAGTAAAAAGTCCCTGAACTCCTGGTGGTCTGTGAACACTGGAGGAGAAGGGAGCGGTGGGCCAAACAGCGGCACACTCTCCTCTGAGAAAATCTTCAACCTGCAACAAAACAAAATGATTAAGATACAAATAATATACACTACCATTCAAAGAAGTATTTTTTATGTTTTTGAAGTCTAAAATATTATTATAATGTAAAATATCTTAATATTTGAAATATAATTTAAAATGCAATTTTTTTCCTTTGAAGACAAAGCTGAATTTCCAGCAGCTATTACTTCTTCAGTGTCACATGATCCTTCATAAATCATTTTAATATGCAGATATGATCAACTTTGAAAACAGTTGTGCTACTTAATATTAGAGCTCATGATATATTTTTAAGGATTCTTTGATGAAGAGAATAGTCAAAAGAACAGTAATGATTTGAATTGGAAATTTTTGTAACACTCGAAATATATTATTAAAACAACATTTAACATGCATAAAAGTAAAACCTCAAATATACACACATACCTGTAACTGTCATTCTGGCTATTATATCGAACTAAGGCAAAAATATCTGTGGTTTATGTAAAGGAAATTATACAGTTGCTTGATATGCAAAACTTCTAAAATTTATTTGCATGTATTTTTAATGATTGTCTTGAAAAAAAAAAAATCACCCATAAATAGCCTAATCGCTGTCATTGAGTGACTCATTTCATAATTTCCACTCAGCTTGAGGATGAAGGATACGTGTGAAATGGGAGCGAATCATAGAGGGTTTGAAGGACGGAGAGGTGTCATCTCCCTCCTGAAACACAATGGTCACAATGTCGTTCCCGATATGTCTCTTCCTCTCTACCTGCACAGATTGAAATAATGAAAGCTATAATCATGCATTCATGAAACATTTCAAAAGGCTGCTTTTGTTACCTGAAACTATTACACCAACTTTTTTCTCTCCAGTATGAACAAATGATGGACAAAAGTTTCATTTTGAAAAGAGCACATGCCTATGTGTGTGGCTTTGTTGGTGCGTTTGGTCTGAGTGCATGTGTGGACATTCAAAAGCTTCTGTATGACCTCCGACACCTCAAGCCTGTTTGCCAGAAAGCATAATTGAGCTTGTTAATGAGTCTGAACCATTACGGTTGGAAAGGAGCTTTTATCTTTTATCTCAAGAGCACACACACATAAAACATCCCCTTAAAGCTCAATTACTACATGGCTGCTTTTCACCTGCCCCTCTCCACCAGCTAGTATCTCTCTCATTCTGTTTCTCTCACACACACAAACACACACATCCAGACACAGATACATGTGCATGACCGTGAGCTGTGACAAGAATGAGTATTTACTTATTGCAGCGACAGATTCATTTCTACTGAGAGCTCAATTATGATTCTCTGCCAGTTCCCCTCTTCCTTACACAGGAGCATACTTCCAGTGACATACTGTGTAACACTTGAACAATACCAACATGACTGACTCCTACATGTTTCTAGTGTCTGACAAGCAGAGTTGAACCTTAGGATCAGTCAGTAAACTCCAAAAACACCTCATGTTTTTCCAAACCCATATGTTGTTCATTCCACAGTGAAATTTTTGTAAGTAACATGTATAAAATTTCTAAAATTGTGAATAAAATGACCTAAAAACAATTATTTGGCTTTGCCTCAACAAAAGCCTCAACTATATAAGTCAATTTCATAGCACAGGTTCGAGTGACGATTATGTTTCATTGAACACATGGGGTGGAAACATTGCTTCATGTGCAAATAGTTTTTTGAGATGTTCATTAATTTGCATAATTTAATTTTGCAACTTGAACAGAAAGGCAAAAATGCAACATTTTTAAATTTTTCAGAGATAACGACTGAAATATCTTTTGATTTACAGCTATTTACACATTCAAAAATGTTGCAGATTCAGAAAGGTTACAGATTCAAAAATGTTCCTCACACAAAACTCATGAGTTCAAAATAGTTGCAATATACCGCTCAAGTCACATTTATGGTGCTTGTATGACATGGTGTTTTTTTTTTTTTTTTCTGTTTAGAGCTTGACAGATGTAGTTACTATGAACTGTCCTTGATGGAAAATAACTGTAAAGGTTCTTTTGTGTTTCACTCATTTGAAACTCATTTGGGTTTGGAACAACATGAGGGTGAGGAAAATTATAACTGAATTCCTTTTTTTTTGTGTGTGTGTGTGAACTCTCCCTTTAAAAAGATACTTTTTTCAAGAAAAGACTCGCTCTTCCTTGTGAACTCTACTTGATTTCTGAGTCTTCCGACTGTTTGGTTTGTCTGCATGCTTTTAGGGGTCAGCATGAGACTTTTGGAGCGCATCAGCTTTCCTGCTCTTTTCATGAGCGATTCAGCATTGGTAAAAGTGGTTATTAACACGAAGGGCTGAAGAGGCTCTCGGCTGTAGAGTGCCAAGACCTTGAACCGACACAAATACTTTGAAAATCCTGCTATTGTGAATGTTTCCACAAGCACTCCAATGCACAAGAGCACTACTTGTACTCAATCAGACATATGATCTGATGGAAAAAGTGAAAAACGGAAGGGGAGAGAGAGAGCGAGAAAGAGAAAGAGAAAGAAGGATTGCTGTGTGTGATATAATCAAGAGAAGAGAGGGATATGAAGTGAGAGAGAGCGAAGTGATTGACGCTTGATATAATCAGGATATGTAGCTGAGGGGAAAGGGGGAAAGGCAGCAGAGAAAAGAGAGGGAGAGACTGACCGCTGTGATGTCCAGCGCTGTTGGATGTTAAATATAGCCTGTTTTCTCCTCACTACCTACTGAGCTACAGACTGCCTCCTTTCTGCCTCAACAAACACACGAGGCTCCCTTCTCTCTCTCTCTCGCTATCATTCAAATTTCTCTTTAATTCCTCCTTCTCTGTTCGTGTCCTCTGCTCTCTATTTGTCTTTCTCTTATTCTGTTTATAGTTTTACACGAATGTGTTTTTTTTTTTTTTTTTGGTGGTTATTGCAACCAGAATGTGTGGATGTGTGTCTAGTCTAATTCGGACACAACTGGTTTTAGAAAATCTCGTTTGGATAGTACTCATATTGGGAATGGGCTGATAATGATACTGATAATACAAAAACCTGATAAATATTGTCATGGTTGATAAATGACATATTAAAATTCTATACTATTTTGTCTAAGTAAATTAAAATCAAAACATTAAAAAGTAAAATTAGTAATTTTCAGTCCAACAAGTGAATTTAGGCACAACATTATGATGTACAATAAAAGACCCCAAACTTTTGAATGGTAGTGTAAATAAAAAAATACTAGTATAAAAACAATATGGTACAGATATACTGTGCATCTTATAGCTTATGTATTTTTTTTTATCTTACCTGTTGCTTGTTCTCTTTAGAATAAGGTAACATTGTGGAAACATGGAACATGAGCTCATGACCCTGATAGACTGTGTAGATGGAATTTATTCCTGTAGTGTCGTCTAAACAGATATACAGAGAGCATGAATAAGCAAAATTCACTTGAAAGGAAAAAAAGATAAAAATTCCTCTGTTAATCTGTAAAGACGTGTTTGTTTTTGTTTTTTTTGTCCTACTCTTAGTGTCCAGTCCTCCTCGATACCCCGCCCAGCCCTGCAGACAGATCGAGTCACCAAGGAGATTCAGAAATTTATCAAAATTCTCACTTCCTGATTCTGAAAAACCAACATGAACACAGAGCATTAATAAATTTAACAAACATCAAGGGAGCTTATGTTGTTCACATGCATATTCTAAAATGAATGTGAATTATAATTAATTGCATTATACATTCTTAATATGGTATATTTCTGATTGAAACAACATTCAAATAAAAAAAATCTACATCTATTTGGCTATTGGTAATTATTATTTAATAGTGTGCACAGCACAAATATTGTCAGTAGAAAGGGAACAAACAAAATATTTAGTATTATGAGCATATTAGGAGTGGTTCTGTACTCACCATTGCTGAACATTTCATCATCTGTCAACTGTCCATCTTTGGCATAAAGAACACCAAATTTAAAGTTTACACTGCCCTGTGAGAACATATAAACATGTGATGAGCATACATTGGGAATTCATCAACAAACTGATACAGAAATCATTAAGAAGGTCATTTATTCACATTGCATGCATAAATCAAACACATACACACATTTGACAGTACACACCTCTTGCTCCTCCAGCACCAGTAGGTCCTGCCAACAATTAAAAAAAAAAAAAAAAAACAGTTCAAAACATGAATTATATCTCAGTACAATAAATAATTCACTTTCCAACGAGGTTAAATTTCTAAACACCAGTTAGGAGCACTAATAGTGTGGGTTACACAAACATTACAGAGAGCGTGTTCATGCATTCAGATATCTGAATGCCACTGACAATGGCCTTTGATTAGCGGCACACATTTCCACAAAGGCAAAGCTCTCTTGAGCAACAGCAGCTCACACAACGCCTGCGTTTGAATGATTATGAAGAAGAACAACAAACCAGAGCAGAAACAGACAGTAATTAACAGAGCAGACAACATGTGATGTTGATTGACAGGTGTGGGTGGGCACCTTCTGAATCTCTGGGTTAAGGATCTCCCTCGGGCCCTTTTCAAAACGATCCACGTTCATGGCACTGGAGGGCAAAAGGGTCATATGAATGCAATGCATTCTAATCTATTTCACTCAAATTAAATGTTTGCATGTGCATTTGTTCACTGGCAAGCAGGATGCATTATAAACAGACTTACCTTAATATAGATTTGACTGATAGTGTTTTTGTTGGACTGTATGGAAGGCTGATTTTTAGAGTACCCTAAAGGAGAAGGACACATTTTGCAAATTATACGAATATGAAGTGGAATATGACATGGCATAACATGACAGCAAGCCAGTATTGCTGGAGGCTACGACACAGGGTTTTATAACCGAGACCTTGTTGCGCATAGGAAAGTGACATTTAATACCGTGTCACTGTGCTATTCAGGGTTTTTTAGGCATTTAGTCTTCACATGCTGGCCTTTGAGACAACAGAGCCAAACAATGTAGAGTCGCTTCATGAAGAGGTCAATCTGTTATGTGAGTCACTGCACAGAGCAAAAGTGACGCACACACATGCTGTTACCTGTCATTGGCTGACTCACCGTCTTGCGCCACAGGATGGCTCGATACTGTGGGACCCTCTGGTTGTTCTGGTCTGACAGAACCACAGATAGGAAGAAGGGATTCTTCTCTGCATCCGTCCCCACGTAGTTTTGATGAACTACAGAATGAAAGGAGAGTCACTTTCTCTGCTTTTTATTTCATTAGCTATTAAATGCACATTGCTATTTGATTTAAATGTGATGTACTTAAATGTTTCAAATACTTTACAGATGTCAGATATACACTACCGATCAAAAAGTTCAGTAAGATTTTTTTGAAAGAAGTGGAAACTTAATGATTCTTTGATAAACAGAAACTTCAACAAAACAGCATTTATTATAAAAGGAAATCTTTTGTAATGTTATAAATGTCTTTGCTGTCATTTTGCATTAAAATAGTGTACCGTCTTTTACTGACCCCAAACATACACGAAAAAATTGGTTGATGCATATAAATCATTGTATATAACATTTTTTGAAGCTATTTTCTTTTCTGCCTTCTTGATGTGCTGCCTGTGCAATATTGCTGATAGATGCCACACCAAAGTGCTGTGAGCATGTGAACTGTCCTCAGAGACGTGACTGTGAAGATGCCTGTTTATTTACATCTATTTCTGGCGCATCAGAATAAGAGGGAAAGAGGAAGGAAGGGATGGAAGCCTGCTGTTTGAGGAGAATATTTTGGACTGAGACAGACCAGGTTTAGAGACAGAAGACAAATGAAAAGAGGCTGAAATCCAATTAGAAGACAAGATCTGGTCTGTCTCTGCATCTCCACCCTTCCTCTGAAGCATATTTGGTCTCTCTCCCTCTCTCTCATTCAATCACCCTCTCATTGAATGAAAGGTATTTGCAGTGATTTAAATCAATTAAAGAGACATAATGCAGCATCTGCCTCAAAACGCGTGGGAACAACAGTGTTCATTTTTGTGTGAGGAAGGGAGATAAAGAAAGACAAGAAAAAAAGAGTGATGAAGCATATAGCTGGTAAATGGTATGGTAAAATGGAATTGGTTCTTAATAAGAACTCAAATCCCAACCCTACTTTGACTATTTTCAATCTGTTCAGTTATTCCCTATGTAATTCAAGTTTTTCTTTTCCATAGACTCAAAATGGTGTTATTTTCTTCATTATGCTCTGCTGAGTAAAAATAAATCAAATCCCAACATGGATATGTGTGCATGTACAGTATGTGTATACAAGAGAATTTGCAAGTTTGTGTGTGTGTGTGTGTGTGCGTGTATGTGTGCATATTCTATACTTGGCAGTGGAATCCCACCTTTTCCCAGGAAGTACTTGAAGTACCATCTGGTGTGATACTCTGGGTTCTCCAAATGGACATCAGTTCGCCTCCATGTTCCAGGCGTGTAGTCAGAGGCCTACAAAAAAGTCCCCCAAGAATTTAACCAAGCTCAGTCAGATTTTGATATATATATATATATATATATATATATATATAAAATTTATGTTTAATATATAAATAGAACTTTATATTTAATATATAAAATATAACGTTTTCTTTACAATTTTTGAAATTAAATGAACATTAAATGATACACCTGTAATTTTACTTCATCGTCACATTTTGACTGGAAAGTGATGGCAGATAATGTAAAACATTACTGATTAATTTTTGAATTTTTTTTTTTACTTCCATGCTCAAGACTATCACAAATTATTCTTGCAAATTCAAGAAAATCTCTATGTTAGCCAGCTAGATAATATTATCTTGGAGACAAACCAACAAAAATTGCAACAAACAGTAGGGTGAGAATGCATCATCTTTGTCCTGGACATGTTCTGGCCAGGATTTCTATGTTGCCTAAAATGTCTGGGTTTTGGCTTTGTTATCCTATTGACATGCTCTGTAGGGTTCTTTGTAGGTATTTGTGCATTGTTTGATCATTCTCTGTAGGTCTCGCATGCCATGATTGGTCAATTGCGCAAACTGAAATTGCGAATTGAAAACACGCCCAATGGAAACACATAAATTTTGCAAAAACTCCCATATATTGCAAAATATATTTATGCTCATATGAGGCGGTTTTTCAGGCAGTTCTAAAAAGGAATATTTCACAAAACTGTAATGGAAAACTGCTTTTTTTGCATTTACAGGTTACCTGGCATATAAGTAAAACATGAACATTCTTTATCGTACTATAACCTCCAGGAAACACCTCTCAAGTATAAGGGGCTTTCCTTGCCATTACTGCTTGGATAAACCCTTATTTACACTGCACACGTCTGCAGCACATTACGGCTCCGACTCAGCCACCAGATTTGATTGCGGCCACTCTAGTTAATGCTTGTGTTTATACCAGCCGCACTGCGGCGCGTTCCAGAAGCGACTCTGCGCGCTGCTTTGCTAAAGATACACACCTACTGTATGTCTCCTTCGATTAAAAATAATGGCTAGTGTGGTGGCTTTGATATACGTAAACCTACCAACATCCGTTGTCATGACTTCACGTGAGAGGAACAAATTACATTTTAGACGCATAACATTGGTTACTGGAAAAACCATAATTTCGCAATAGTTTTAAATTGACATTTATATAGCAAATATCGCAAAAATTGCAAATCTATAATGTAAACGCAGTTAATGCCTGCACTCTATTGGTCAAACTACTTTTCACTCATTACCTTCAGGAACTATGAAGACAAAAGGAAAACAAAGCCAAAACCCAGACATTTTAGGTAATTTAGAAATCCCAGCTAAGTCATGTCCAGAAAAATAGGTTTTAGCCACCCTAAACATAGTATAGGTCATAAAATACAAACCTTTGTATCCAAAATGCAGAAAAATGGATTTCAGCCGCAATAAGAAGCAACACTGGCTCAAAAGGGCAATTGACTGTTTTGTCAACTAGCCTGAAACTCTAATACTTTTTTATTGCTTTGTCGTAAGGCTCACACATACATGCGAACACAAACATGTCACACCTCTGCTCACCCAGTAATCAATGCCATCATGTTCCAGCACAAATTCCAATTGATATTTTCACTCTTACAAATTGTAAACAACTCAACATAAACAACAGCGTCCCTATATACTAAAAAAAAAAAAAAACCTAATCACTATGGTGACAGTCCACCCTAAATCATTAACAACCAATCAGAGGTCTGTTTTGGTGGGATAAAGCATTGGAGGTTGTCATAGCTACAGTCTGGTGCTTGAAATGAAAAGGACAAGTGGATGGAGGGAGAAAAGGAGAGCAAGAACATTGGGGACTGATTGAATCACTTGGCTTCGATAGTTGTTTTCGCTGATGCATGTGTGTTTCATTGAAACACCTACAGACGTGCTCACAAAACACAAAAGCTGGCAGTTTTGATTTGTTGCTCACTGCCAGATGAATACATCTGTTCTCTCTCCTTTCTTCATCCTTCCTCCCACTTCTTTTAATCTGTGCTCCTCTTCCTGTCCACCTTCACTTCTTACGCATGTATTTACATACATCGCATCGCCCCCGTGCCTGCAATGCTGCACTGACTTGAACCCACAGCCATCAGTATGCAAGTGAATGAGTTCAAAACCTTGTTGAATCTCTCCATGGTCAAAAGAGCTTCAATAATTGTAGGGCTGTTTAACCTCTAGCTACCTTCGAGTCTATTGCAATCCATTATATACAGTGAGCACACACACATTTACACAAGTATGTTACCTCATCTATTGAACCATTCTCCACTCTGAATCGCCCAGCTCTCTGTATGGCCCCGTCTGCATCACTGGAGATGAGCTGAGGAGAAAGACAAGATATGTCATGAATGTGAGACCACCTGTGTCATGTGGAAGACATTAAAGAGCACAATACAATACAATAGGGTCCAAAAGTCTAGTAAAATGCATTTCTCTAAATTATTATTGCTAATTATATTATCAGCATAAAAATTTGAGAAACTACTGTAATTGTACTTTTTTAAATATATCATTCTAATATGCTTACTACTGTTCATAAGTTTGGGGTCAGTAAGATTTTATTTATTATTATCTCTTTTTTTTTAGCAAGGATGCATTACATTGATCAAAAATTACAGTAAATACTTTTACATCTGTTACAAAAGATTTCTGTTACAAATAGATGCTGTTCTTTTGTATCAGTGAGAGTTTTCACAAAAATATTAAGCATAATAACTGTTTTCTATATTGATAATAATAGGAAATGTTTATCGGTATATCACACTGATTTCTGAAGGATCATGTGACACTGAAGGTGGGAGTAATGGCTGCTGAAAAGTCAGCTTTGCCATCACAGGGATAAATTACTATAAATTACATTTTTAAATACATCAAAATAAAAAGGAAAAAAAAAAATCACAATATTACTGTTTTACTATATTTTTGATTAATTAAATACAGCCTTGGTGAGACATCTTTTTTTAAAAAAAAAGTCTGGTATGTATATATGTTATGTTCTGATATATATATATATATATGTATATATATTATATATATATAATGTTTAGATTTTGTGAAAACTTTAATTCATTTGAGGCCAGATTTACTAAAGAGGGCAAACTAGCATGAGAAGACAATTCCTATAAAAGTGTCAAAGTTCTATGATTTATCTACTGACATTGCACAATTTAAAGCACACGGACACAGTCAGATAATTTTCATAATGACCAATACAATCTACCAAGAGAAGTGCAAACTGGCGTAGAGTCGAAAATTGTGTGTAATCTACTAAAAACCCAGGCACAAGATGGGTTAAGACATACTTTTTTGGTGTGTTAAATAATGGACAAATATTAGTAAATTTACAACTGCAAACCTTAGTAAATAATCTTCCTAAATATTCCTCTTCCATAAATTTTGCACTCGCATATACATAAGGTTAGCTGGAAAAATAACTGTCCACACTTTCATTATTGATGTTTCACTGTTTCTTTATTTTTTTTAATGATGCAAACGGTTTGAAAATCTGGCTCATGATGTTTTATTTTATCATAAACCAACATAAAATAAATAAAACACTTATAACTTAAACCACTGGCTGATGTGTAGTGCTGGAATAATCCACTCATTCCCTGCTTTGTTTTATTTTAATTAGCCATCTCAAATATTTTGACACTGATAACTGCATCTATTGTGCACATAGTTTCTTCAAGTTTTTCAAAATCCTAAAATTAAAATTAAAATTAAGATTTTTAATTACTTTTTTTTTTTTGGTGAACTTTTGGGCCCCACTGTCTTTCTCTCTATCTTTTTCATCCTCTTTGGATGAATCTCTTTATTAAACTGTCTTCAGTTCTTTTTTTAAACAAATGGTTAAGCCACAATCTAAGAGGTCTGAGAGTGCTGTAGAGATGCTCATAAAAAGACACAAGAGAAACAAGGCAGCATATAGCTAGTCTGCTGTGACATACAATCAACACAGGTACACACAGATGACTTTGTTTACACGAAAACCCTTCAATATAAATGCAAAAGCAGCTGCACGCACAATCACAGACTAATTACAGTCGAATGATCCCTGTGTGTCTGATCTGTGTGCAGCATTGATCACTTCATCCGTGCACACACACACACACACACACACACACACACACACACACACACGTCTGTTTGTTTTAGCACGTATTTGTAAGAGAAGTAGTCTCAGTGAAAGTCTATCTGCACAGATATTGTGTGTGTGTGTATGTGGGACAATCACTTGCACCTGACACGATGTATTCCGGTCTTTGCAGTAAAATTGCAACATCCCCCCACATGGAACAATGCTGGTTGCTAGGCAACAGAACACAGAACCTCTCCCATTTCCTTTTTCTTCAGTCACCTTGTTTTCCTCCTCACATTTCTCCCACCTTTCTTCTCCACCTGTTGGCCTGCCTCCTTCTCTTTCTCTTCCCTCTTCTCTGTATCTGGCAGACCAAACTGCTAAAAACAGACTGCAGCTGCACTGCAGCTAGAGAGAGACTGGCTGTAAGAGTGTGAGATTTTTGTTGTATGTATTTGTGTGTGTGTGTGCGTGTGTGTGTGTGTGTGTGTGTGTGTGTGTGGCAGATGGTGTGCCTTGGCCTCAGAATGCCAAAAGTCCAGGCAGAACAGTCTAGATAGACTCTTGTGTTCACACTAATCACTTAATAAGTACTCATTTGGTGTCCTAGTTGAGATAAATCAAGACCAAATTGGAAAAAAGAAAAAGTTGTTCTTTATATAAGTGTATGCTAAGTTAGTGAAGAAAACAAACAAATTTCTTTGAATATCTGAACATGATGCTTATGTTCTTTTGATTAATCATATATATATTAGGGATGCACCGAAATGAAAATTCTTGGCCGAAACCGAAAACCAAAAAAGAGGAAACCAAGGCCGAAAACCGAAACACTGAAAGAAATTATGCCAATTATTAGTACCATTGCATTTATGGCTATGACTGTGTACTAACTTTACTAAAATCAAGGCATTACAATTGCATAAATTAATATTAAAGTTTCAAAGAATAAATCAATTACAAATTATGCAAATATTTATTTAGCACATTGCTACAATGCACAGTATAAAATAAAATTCTAACTAAAATGTTTAACTTGACCCCACTCATGTGTACATTAAATAATAATGTACAGGCCTACTGGCGGAGTGGGTGTGCTCGGAGGCGTTTTCCTTTTCTGTGCCGCGTTCCTCTCATATTCAGCGTAGCGATCGGAATGTTTGGATTTCAGGTGATAAATTAAACCCGACGTGGAGAAAGTCTTTGCAGATGCACCCCCTCTTGAAATTTCGGCATTACATGTTTTGCAAATCGCTGTCCGTGGGTCTTTCTCAGATATACTGAAATACGTCCACACCGCAGACATGTTGCTTCAGACAAGCACTTGCAGGTCGCGATTGCTGTTTGTGTCATCACAACATTTCGGCCGTATTGTTTCGGTGATAAATGTGTTTCGGCCGAAAACCGAAAATGCACTTTTGGTCCGTTTTCGGCCGAAAATTTTTGGTGGCCGAATATTCGGTGCATCCCTAATATATATATATATATATATATATATATATATATATATATATAGTATCTCACAAAATTGAGTATACCCCTCACATTTCAGCAACCATTTTAGTATATCTTCTCAAGGGACAATACTATATAAATGAAACTTGGATATATTTTAGAGTAGTCAATGTGCAACATGTATAGCAGTAAAGATTTACTGTCCTCTGAAAATAACTCAACATACAGCCATTATTGTCAAAAATGCTGGCAACAAAAGTGAGTACACCCTAAGTGATAACAGCTATACTTTGTTTAACCATGCAAAGCCACATATCCTATTCATCATGTTCATGTTTTTGTCTGCTTGACAGGATCATACAAATTTGTGTATCTTGTATTAGAGCAGTTAAAATTTGGTACTTTGAGTACAATTCTCTCATACGGACCACTGGATGTTCAACATGGCACCTCATGGCAAAGAACTCTCTGAGGATTTGAGAATTAGAATTGTTGCTCTCCACAAAGATGGCCTAGGCTACAAGAAGATCAGTAACACCCTGAAACTGAGTTACAGTACAGTGGCCAGTGTCATACAGAGGTTTTCCAAGACGGGTTTTACTCGGAACAGGCCTCGCAAGGGTCAATCAAAGAAGTTGAGTCCTCGTGGTGTGCGTCAGGTGCAGAAGATGACTTCAAAAAACAGACACCTGAGTGCTGCCAGCATTGCTTTAGAGGTTGCAGAAGTGGAAGGTCAGCTTGTCAGTGCTCAGACCATACGATGCACACTGCAACAAGTTGGTTTGCATGGCCATCGTTCCAGAAGGAAGCCTCTTCTGAAGCTGGCTCACAAAAAAAGCCTGCAAACAGTTTGCTGAAGTCAACCTGTCCAAGAGCATGAATTACTGGAACCATGATGAGACTAAGATAAACATGTTTGGTTCAGATGGTGTCCAGCATGTGTGGCGACACCCTGGCGAGGAGTATCAAGAAAATTGTGTCTTCCCTATAGTCAAGCATGGTGGTGGTAGCATCATGGTCTGGGGCTGCATGAGTGCTGCTGGTAATGGGGAGCTGCGGTTCATTGAGGGAAACATGGATTCCAACATGTACTGTGACATTCTGAAGCAGAACATGATGCCCTCCCTTCAGAAACTGGGTTTTCCAACATAATAATGACCCCAAACACACCGCCAAGATGTGATGATGAAGCTGAAGGTGAAGGTGATGGAGTGGCCAAGTATGTCTCCAGACCTGAATCCTATTGAGCACCTGTGGTGCATCCTCAAGCGGAAGGTGGAGAAGCACCATGTGTCTAACATCCAGCAGCTCCGTGATGCCATTGTGGAAGTGGAAGTGGAGTGGAAGAGGATGCCAGCAACAACCTGTGCAGCTCTGGTCAATTCCATGCCCAGGAGGATTAAGGCAGTGCTAGATAACAATGGTGCCCCTACAAAAAAATTGACACTTTGGACAAAGTTTTGACATGTCATTCACAAGTGTACTCTTTTTTGTTGCCAGTTATTTGGACAATAATGGCTATACGCTGAGTTATTTTTAGAGGACAGTAAATCTGTACATCTATACAAGCTGCACATTGACTACTCTAATATATATCCAAGTTTCATTTGTGCAGTATTGTCCCTTGAGACGATATACTAAAATTGTTGCTGAAATGTGAGGGGTGTACTCACTTTTGTGAGATACTGTATATACGAAAAGTTTATTTGCAAAAACAGATAACTCCGTTTTTTAAAATGTTCAAAAATCATGTTTTTTATTATGTTATCATGTTTTTAGTGTGTTTTATTGTGTCAGTTAATTGTATTTTTTCGTTATTTTTTAACCTAATCAAAATAACCCAACTGCAGTTTGATTGAGATTAATTGGAATGCACAATGAAAAAAACACGACTTTTGAAAATTGTTAAAAATGGAGTTATGTTTTTGCAAATGAACTGTTCATACATATATATATATATATATATATATATATATATATAGATGTGTATATATATATAGATGTGTGTATATATTTAGATGTGTGTATATATATATATATATATATATATATATATAAATATATATATGTTGATTGGTGGTATAGGTGTTTGTATTGGGTGGGCATTGTGGTCTACACTGTCATTGTGTAGATATTAATATATGGCAGCAGCTATTTGCACTAAGTGTAAATAGACACTCCGATTAATATATATGTAACACTTTACAGTGTCAAAATGTATTATTTCAAATATATTTAATATATATTTATTTGTATTATATTTTATTCATCAGCAATCATTTTATTTCAATATATTTTTATTGACACTAAAATATATTATTCAAAATATTTCTGCAGTATTTAAAGCCTGTGTTAATTTATATTAAGTGTACGCTGACTGCAAAACAGTGGTAGGTAAATCGTTAAAAAGGTTTTGTGGATAAATTTCTTCATGTTCGAAAATGGATGCAGGGGATCAAAACCCTTGAGACAACTTGATATTTGCTCATGACACAAGCCTGTGATACACAACATCCCCTCTAAAGGACTTACACACACCAGGAATCTACTTTAAGCACACAGAGACACAATTACATGTCTCATAATATTTTTTTCTTTTGCCCAGTGACATTTTGTGGTGCTATTAAGGTGTTTTGATAAATGCCGTGAGGTTAATGATAGCAGGATAATAACAGGACAGTCTACCATACTCATGCAAAAGTTCAAAATACACACACACACACAAACACACACACGCACACACACACGAAAATCAGAGAAGCATGAAAGAGAGTACAAGAAAGAGAGAGCACAAGAGAATCAGTGCTATTGTGACTGGGATGTAACATCGATCTTTCTAGAGAGCTTATATATGTGTTCTCATGCCTCACACAATAGAGCGAGAGAGACAAATGAGATGAAGAAAGAATATGGTGAGAGACACAAATGGAAAAAGCAAAGCATTTGAATCTGAGAGAAAAACAAAAGAAAACATTTCCATAATCTAAATCAGTCCACACTGTGGAATGGAGCTTTGGATGAACTGTGAAACACAGAACAGGTTTATACAATGAGACCATCAAACAAAGGCCTGCAATTACCATAAATTTATCACAAGTGTCTTTTCAGTTTTTGGAAGAGGCAGGAAATTAATCACTGCAGGTTTTGTACTACTTAAACTTTTGTTTTGCGACTTAAACAATTTAATTGGAAACAGATTAAAATGAAAAGTATAAACTCAGTTTGCCTTACCTGAGTTGGAATAATAACCTAGGCTCATTGGAAAAACATGCCTCTACCTACATTTTTGGATAACTCCAAAACCGAACCTATTAACTGCAGTTTCCAGCTGAAATTTCTGAATTGACACAATATGCATTACAAGCATTAAAAAAGCATTATGTTTAATTTCACTTTGAAAGTGTCATGAAATGTTTAAGAAGCAACTTAATATTTACCAGGCACATTTTTGCAAAGAGCCTGTGTTCAGGAATACTTTTATGAAGTATTATATTAAAAGACAGACATGCAGCTTTGGATAAATGCCAGAGGAGCTGCTTCATGTGCCCTTTTGGTGAGTGGAGGACCTTTAATTTTAAAGTTTAAGGGGCACAGGTTGTAGCAGTGACATCAAACAAGTGACATTTTGTGCGATTGAATTTTTCTGTGTGTGTGTGTGTTCTCTGTGTGTGTATGTGTTTGTGAGAGACAGAAAGACATATATGATGACAGATCTCACTCTCACGTCTTTCTCTAAAACATTGTATAAAACACACACAAACAGAATACGTAGGGGAGTAACTAACTAAAATGCATTGGACGATGGTTCATATAAAGGAACCAATGAACTTTTTTGACATGGTCATATAAATTAGTTGTTTTTTTTTATTTATTTAGAATAAATTTACCTGTTAAGATTTGATGCTGTTACCCTAATTAAGTTTGTTCATTCATGAATGATTAAGTTATACAATATACAGTAAATTAGTAAATTCAATTAATTAAATTAGTAAATAATAAATTCCAAATCTTCTATACTTATCTTGTTGGAACTGTCCGCTGCTTATGACATGGTTAATCACCAGATCCTCCTGTCAACCTTATTGACAAAGGGCATCTCAGGATTCTCTTCTCTGTCTACTTCCACTTCTCTTCTCTGTCTACACGGCATCACTAGGTTCTGTCATTCAGAAACATGGCTTTTCATATCACTGCTATGCTGATGACACTCAACTCTACCTCTCATTCCATCCTGATGATCCGACGATAGCTGCTCGCATCTCAGCTTGTCTAACAGACATTTCTTGATGGATGAAGGACCATCACCTTCAACTCAACCTTGCCAAGACAGAACTGCTTGTGGTTCCATCAAACCCATTGTTTCATCACAATTTCACCCTCCAGTTAAGCACATCATCCATAACTCCTTCAAAAACAGCCAGAAACCTTGGAGCTATGATTGATGATCATCTGACTTTTTAGACCACATTGCTAAAACTACCTGGTCCTGCAGATTTGCTTTATTCAACATCAAGAAGATCAGGCCCTTTCTTTCAGAACATGCTTCACAACTCCTTGTTCAAGCTCTTGTTCTGTCCAGGCTGGACTATTGCAATGCGCTCTTGGCAGGTCTTCCAGCCAGTTCTATCAAATCAATTAATCCAGAATGCAGCGGCAAGATTAATTTTTAATGAGCTGAAAAGAATGCACGTCACACCTCTGTTTATCAATTTGCACTGGCTACCAATAGCTGCTCACATAAAATTCAAGGCAATGATGTTTGCCTACAAAACCACCACCACCCCTTTACCTAAATTCATTAATTAAGACTTATGGGCTCTCTAGAAGCTTGCGTTCTGCAAGTGAACAGCACATTATTGTGCCATCCCAAAGAGGCACAAAATCACTTTCACAGACTTTTAAATGAACTGTTCCCTCCTGGTGGAATGACCTGCCCAACTCAATCCGAGCAGCTGAGTCCTTAGCCATCTTCAAGAATCAGCTAAAAACACATCTCTTCCATCTTTATTTGACCCTCTAACTCTAGCACTCTCTATTCTAATTATATTCTTAATAAAAAAATTAATTAAAAAACTTGCCCCTTTTAGACTTGCATTTACTAACTGCCTGTTTTCTTAAAAAAAAAAAAAAAACTAACTCTAGCTTCTCTATTCTTTTTGTATTCTATCTATTTGTTTTCTTTTTATTTATTATACAATTAACAAAAAGCAAAAAAAAAAGGCCTCTAACACTAACTTGCTCTATTCTTTTTCTATTCTATCTGTTTTCTTTTTATTATATAATAAAAAAAAAAAACCTTGCCACATGTACTGCGTTAAGCTAACTGAGACTTGTTATAGCACTTGCATATTGCTCTTTTGTTGATTTTGATTGCTTCTATTGTCCTCATTTGTAAATCACTTTGGATAAAAGCGTCTGCTAAATGACTAAATGTAAATGTAATTTATATTGTTAGATAGTTGTTTTTTATTTACTGAAGGGGGCTATTTACTTTTTATTGTTCTCAGTGTAGTTCTATTTGTAGTTTACTTTAACTACAGTAAACCCTTGTGAAAAATAAGTATACTAAAATTTCATGCTAAGTATACTACAAATACAGCAGTCATCATTTGAAGTGGATCAAAACCGTTCATCAAAGTTGTCCTAAAACCTAAAACCAAAATGCGTTCTTGTCTTAGGACAACTTTGAGGAGTCTCGTCAGTAGATCACGTATGTGCCGATAGCGCTGAAGTGAACTAACCCTGTAACATAACCTACTCCGGAGCAGGTTATGTTCAGAGAATAAGTTGCTATGGCTACCTAAAATCAAATATTCTTTGTTGTACATTTACATATTTATGTACCTAATAAAAAATGCTGCAATTGTTCTTTTGGTATACTAAACTTGTATACTTAAAGTCTGCTAAATTGGAACAACCAATTTTGTACTTAATGCACTTTAATTGTGCATTAGTAATGCTGAAGTCCAACTAAAGATATAATGAAGAATATTTGATTGTGCTAAAGTAGAACTATTGCAAGTATAGGTTCACATCAGGTTCAGGCTTTAAATATCTTGCATTTAAAGACCGATATTATTCAAAGATCATAAAATCCTCATCAATAGTGACATTAAAAAACATTTTAGGCTTAATATTAAGAAATGTGCACTGCTACATTAGAAGTTCTCCAAATAAAGTTTAAATATAATTTTTTATATCAGCAAGTCTTGAACGATATGTCAGTAAATATGTTAAAAGATTTGAAATATACTTAGTATGAAATAAATGTATTTTAAATATATTACTTTTTTTACTAGGGTAGAATAATTAGCTTCTAACTTGACAGCTATTTTCAAAGTAGCCAACACTGTCTGCATAATACACACACATGAACTTGTCCACTAAAGCTGAATGAACATTTACTTGCAGAATGAGAGGAAAAAAGCAGAGAGGAGGGAGAAATGATATAACTGGTTTTAGTTATATTTAACAAAACAAAGGATTTCCCTCAATAACACACACCCACACATACTGTAAATGAACAAATCATATTGACTTGATTTATATAAGTGCGCTGTTCTTTCCCACGCAAGGCATTTCTCACCAGAACTACACACAAAGTCTTTGACAAGTGGTCTGAATTCTCAGATAACTTTCAGACAATCTGTAAGCAAATAAATAAATGTCTTCCAACATTGCTTAATTGCCTCCCATCCCATGTCCCATCTTTTGAACAGTCTTGTGAAAGTGACCCACCCACAGTATTGGACGCAGTGAGTGTGAGTCACTCTTGATGCTTCATATGATAGAGCTGCAGGCAACATGTTCCACTGAGCCCAACATGCTAATTTTACACACCGCAGTCACTCTGCAGCCAACCCTCCCTCTGCTCAGCATATGTGTGTGGGGTTCGAAGGCGTTTGGACCTGGTTAAAATCAAATAATTATAATAAGAGCAATAAGTCAGAGTCAGAAGATGCAGATGTGTATGTGTCATCATGCAGTATTATTAGAATTTTTTTTATATAGCCAGAGGGAGGCCCTCACGAGAATAAACACGTTTAATTCTCCAGTCAACTGTGTCATTATATTGGTTTCAAAGTAATTTAATTCAAACAGTAACCTCTCAAATTCAGGAGTCATCTTCAAGAGCTATTTGTATTTATAAGAAAGAAATAGTATCAGAAAACACACTTATATTTATAAACTACTAAACGGCACAGTACCTGCAGGTAAACGTGGAGATCCAACTCTGCCTATATTTATAGTAAGTGTATTTATATTTATTTATCAAAAGTAACAGGAATCCACAGCCAAAAGTACTTGTTGAAAACGAACACCAGAACACCAAATATTTTCCGAAAGTAATTTTTGTTCCAGAAAATAGTGGCTGTATCTGAAACATAAAGGCTCATTTTAAAATTTAATTTACCTAAATTTTTGCGAAACTCAAAGTACCCTATACATTCAATTCACTCTAGTTTGCAGCTGAGAGGTAGCACACTAAAGCCAGTAAAATGGCAATAACTTATATCCATTTTCAAAACAATTATAATTACAGGGGCAGATTATTTATTAATTATTAAAGACTTATTGTTATTTATTAATCAATAAAGACTTATTTTTGTGCAGTTCCTTGCACAATACTAACCACTAATAGAAATCACTTATTTAGTGCATGATTAGTAAAAATACATTTTACTATTAGTTTATATTAATTTACTGCATTGTAAACTTCCTCAGTTACTCACCTGATACAGCACTGCATTTGTGATGCGGAGCGAGTGCCGTGAAACAAGTCACGATAAAAGAGCTCAAAGACTAGTGGAAGCAAGCTTATGGTGTGGTAGCAAGTGAGTTTTTATCTCACACTTGCTTTTTTAACACTATTGGTTGGGATTTGGATATGGTTTAGTGTTGGTGGTACATTATTTTCAAATGTGATTAACCTCAGCACCACTCACAACAACGAACATAATAAAATGTTATCTGTTTTCGGAAAAAAAAAAAAAAATGAACACACTTTTATCACTACTTAGTGGAAATGTAACTTCGAACGAGTTGGGCCAATGCCTATGAGTCAGTCACTACATAGCCATGATGCAGCATATGAAGGTACTAACTGGTTTCAGACTGGATTCAAAGCCACTATAAACTCGTGTAATGATTCTAGAGCTAATTCAAGTAGACTACATGTAACTACTTCATGACCATAGTGCCTACTGTATACTCTCGATAGAAATAGAATCATAATTAATTTACTCCTTTCAATTGCTCCATTAGGTACAATTAACAAAAAAAAAAAAAAAAAAAAAAAAAAAACATTTTCTGAAAGTATTTATACATGTCCATTTAAAAAGCTGTAAGAATGACTAACAATCAACCAGAGCCCAAGAAGGGGAAAATCCTCATGTAACCTTTTCTTTAAATCCATACAAAAGTAAGGGTGCTTTTATACTAGCACTTTTGGTGCGTAGCCAGGTTCAGTTGATGTCAAAAATATAATTGTGAGAGACTGAGACAGAGAATTTGAATGAGGAATATTGAGGACATTTGAGGCATTGAAGAGCACATGCAAAAATATGTCTGGTTGGAGAAAAAGTGATGAAATGAAAGGGGGACAATTAAGCATTGTTCTGTGTCACTCACTCCATATCAGATTTATATTCCTCAAGATTTCTGGTGGGATTATAAATGTTCTCCAACACGTCTTCAGCCTGTCGGTGGGCACAATGGGTCAGCTGTGTTCTCTCAATCTTTGATGTTATCGGCTTTCACATTCTGCAGCCGAATAAGTACAGATGAGTCCTGTCATAGACTTCAGTGATGCTGCTCTGATGATGACAAAGCATTTTCATCTGCTCTCTTTGAAACACTCCATCTCATGCTCCTTTATATACTGATTCCTGACCAGGCTCGATGCAACAAGCGATAAAAGGTACCTCTTCTATGTTAATCCCATTTTTATCCTAACAAGCCTTGATAATGAAAAGTGATTATCAACACTATATTTTATCAACCAATTTTATTTTATTCCTGCTGTGTCCCACCAGGTAGTTCCACGCAGAATTTCACTAAACCAAAACCTTGCTTTTCAATGTACAGTAAATAATGAAACAAACATAAGAGCTGAGAGATTGATTGTAGAATTTTAGAAACATTGGATATTGACAAATTTAACAAAAACTATAAAAAAGCATGCTGTCTGGTGAAGCATAACTGAAATCATGAAAACAAGGTATGTGCCTTTATTTTTATGCTCTTCAGCTATGCAGTATGTTGTGAGTGTAACAGAATCAACTATTTAAGAGAACAAATTCACATACTCTTCTGATTGGCTGCAATTTTGCTGCATTGTACAGCATTTTCACTATCGATGTGAACAGAAAAACTGCTTGTTGCTGGAATCAGGGTCGTAACCACCATAGAGGGAACAATATTTAGTTGGTCTGCCAGTGTTTTGAAAGCACTTGTAAATGTCAAATTGATTGAAATGGTCAATCACATCAAAGACTGGCTTTTCTGTTCACAGAAGCCAAGTGCAAATTCCAGCACAACGCTTCAGTTTTAACAATAAAAGAGTGTGAAGTAGCTTAACATTTAATATTTGACATGTTTTACGGAATTTTTGTTTTTTTAATTTTTGTCCAATTTTGCTGTTTGGAATTAGTCTATATCATTTATATAATTAAATTCATTTAATATAATTTGTAATGGTCATAATGCACTTTAATGTAATGCACTCTATTTTAAGGTCCAATTCTCGTTATTAACAAACCATTTAACTATGCCTCAATAAACTCCTAATTTGCTGCTTATTAATAGTTAGTAAGGTAGTTGTTAAGTTTAGGTATTGGGAGAGATTAGGGATGTAGAATATGGTCATGCAAAATATGTGCTTAATAAGTACTAATAAACAGCCATGTTAATAATAGGCATGCTAATAAGGAACTAGTTAATATTGAGAATTGGTTCCTATACTAAAGTGTTACATTTGTAATTGAATATGAAAGACAAGAAACATTAACAGAAACATTTTTGGCACATTATACATATGATCAAAAGTAAAAATATTATTTATAAATAAAAATTCATTACATTTGTAACACCACCTAACCAACCAACCAAAAAAAAAAAAGATTAGGTATATGTTATATATGTTTGGAATATGGTTACAGCCTTGGTTGGAATCATATCTTTTTCGTATCTCATTAAATATGCTAATTAAGTAGTCCACCTTTGACATTAAAGTCCCTGTATCCAAATATGCCTACTTATCTATAAAGTATGTGAAAAACAGCAGTAGTAAATCAGTAGTATCTCCGAATTCAACATGGTTGATGTACTTCATCCAGATTGCATTTATTCTATCTACACACATGCATACTTTACATTCTTTATTCTTTGATTATAGGTTATGGAATCAGTTTCTAGATTATGTCTAGCCACTTCTAGAAGTGGTTCAGCATGTAATAGCTTCTAAACAACAGTCATGTTTACATTAGGTCATCATGCAGTAATGAGAGGATGGAGCACTTGGGAAGCTTTTAACTCAAAAACCTCACATAGACACACACATTACATTCTTCAGCACTTAAGATACATACTTTGCACTTAGAGGTCATAAAATCACCTATAAGAGGATCCCTGGAGCTAATGCACTTATATAAACAGACTGAACCATACAGCTAGTCAGCCATACATGTAGAAATTACATCTGAAACATCAAGAGCATACACCTTTCTTATTCATTTGGTCCTATGAAAAATATGTCCCTATAACCATGCACTATTATTCGGAGTCTGTGTGTAATCTGGATGACTGTCTACCTTGTGTATGTTTGATCAGTGTAATTGTATAATAATGTAATGAATGTGGTCAATACTGCTATTTTCCTCTCATGATGATTACACTATTAAATGCAAAACACATACATGATAGTGTAAATGTAAAATTATGCAACCACTGACATGAAAACCATAACAGAATCAATTAGTAGTATAATATAATAATTGATATAACAGAAAACACTGCCAGACAGATACATACAGAAATCCATAATAAGAGACACACATTCTGGAATAATGAATGTAATTAAGCACAGCAATCCTCAGAGGAAAAAAGAGAGAAACAGTACAAGCATATTTCATAGTAACCTCAGCCTGGTTTAAAAGAGCAGTGCAGATTAAAAACAAAACTAAAATATGGAAAAATAAAGACAGGCAACATAAAAGTAAATGTGGCTTGCATGCTACATTTTTTTTTTTAACTGAACTAGATATTTCTTGTTTTAAAGGGTTAGTTCACCCCAAAATGAAAATTATGTCATTAATTACTCACCCTCATGCCGTTCCAAACCCGTAAGACCTTCATTCATCTTCGGAACACAAATTAAGATATTTTTGATTAAATCGGAGAGCTATCTGACCCTCCACAGACAGTAACGCAACTGAAATGTTCCCAGGTCCAGAAACCTAGTAAATACATCAGTAAAACAGTCCATGTGACATCAGTGGCTCAGCTTCAGTTTTGCGACGCTACGAGAATACTTTTTTTGCGCAAAGGAAACAAAAATAACATAATTTACTCAACAATTCTTCTCCCCCTAGTTACGTCTTTCGCCATTTTGGAGAGAACCCAAGAACGTATTTGACGTAATCAGTGTTATTTACGTTCGGGGGAAAGCGTGCATGAATGTATAATCTGCATAATAAGCGTTGTTTACGCTTAGGGGAAAGCATGCGTATGTATTGTGATACTCTCTAAAATGGCAGAAGACGTAACTCGGGGGAGAAGAATGGTTGAGTAAATTATGTTATTTTTGTTTTCTTTGTGCAAAAAAAAGTACTCTTGTAGCGTCGCAAAACTGAAGCTGAGCCACTGATGTCACATGGACTGTTTTACTGATGTATTTACTACGTTTCTGGACCTGGGAACATTACAGTTGTGTTGCTGTCTATGGAGGATCAGATAGCTCTCCAATTTAATTAAAAATATCTTCAATTGTGTTCCAAAGATGAACGAAGGTCTTACGGGTTTGGAACGACATGAGGGTGAGTAATTAATGACATAATTTTCATTTTGGGGTGAACTAACCCTTTAAATTTACTACGGATATAAGAGAGGGGCAAGCAATCAGATGGCCATTACCGCAAAATAAACCCTGACAGAGAGAAGAGGACACCGATGTGAAACGTATTACACGGCTACATACTAACTAAATGGACATGAAATATTGATTTGAGTAGAAATTATTTTATTATGTGAGAAGAAAGAGAATGTGGAGTGTCCAGGATTGACCTTTCAATGTTTATTTTTGTGGTAAAGACTTTATAAATAATTATGTAAATTATTCTGTATATGGATGCTTAAAAAAATAAATAAATACATGGACAAGAAATTGATTTGAAATATTGATTTGAGATGCTTTGTAGAAACTGTAGAGAAACAAAACACAATCACAGAGAGGTCAGTTATACTGCGTTTCCCTGAACAACAGTCGTTTAATCAGAAATATCAGACTGCTGAATGCCACGATTGACCAATCAGAATCAAGCATCCCAGAACACCATGTAGGTACTCTTATGCAACAGGCAATTACAAGATTACATCGATTTTTCATCTTCTATGCAATTCATGTACATTTTTTAAAACTTTCAAAACAATTACATTATTATGCTGATAATATCATTTGTGATCAAAATAAATTTATTTTCATTACTAGTCTCAGACTTTTGGACACCACGGTAGCTTTAGATACCTAAGAACAATAGCACATGGAGTAACAAATGCCCTTCACATGCAGTCATATACACACATTTATATTCTCCATCTGTTGTATATGATAATGCATGTGGTTTTGTGACATGGTACTATCTGACACAAGGTCACCCATTTCTTTCTATCCACAAACCTCCTGTGCGTTTCACATAGGAAGTAGCATCTAGTGTGGTATTAAGCCACTTCCTCCGTGCAACAACTATCTGGGAGAGACAGACACCGCTGAATAAAACACATCCTCACCCACTCAATACAACATGTGCTTGACCATGCAAAACACTCTCAATCATATGAATGCTGCTATTTTTGTGCCTATTTAACCTACTGCAAAAATCCTGCTATTGTGAGATGATGTTTAATTGAGCAATTTAATTACAAAGACATACAAATATCATTTGATAAAACAGACAGAACCGCAGACATATATAACAAATCAAACAGAAACACATAGCTACTCCCTTCACAGAAGTGCACATGCAGAGAAAAATAGATAGAAAAATAGAAAGAAGGATATGTAAATATATAAATACATAGAAAAGCTTAAATATGCCAGTCCTCACCAGTTCAACTGATCCATAGTGTTTCCGGCTGAACTCTCCTCTCCGGCACCCAAGATCCTCTGACGCTGAGCTGCAAAACAGAGGATATTACCATTTTAACAAATTTCATAAAGGCACACAATAAGTTTTGCAATGCAAATATTTTTTATTGTCTTGGAATGTATGTATATTTTATGATTTTAAAACATTCGTATTGCTAATGTGATTTCCTATTGAGAAATTCTCTGGCTTATCAACACATGTGAACACCTAGAGCAACACCTAGAAGAAACGGCATTTTAGTTTCAATACCAGAAACCTGTATTCCAAAAGTATAAGCCCCGCCCACTCAAATCCCTGTGATGTCACAGCCTGACACTTTCCGAGTGAAGTATTAGATTATTAGTGCAAGAACCACATGCTCAGTGACTCAGCTGACAACAAGACATCACACATTTTCCCAAAACCTCAAAGAGGATCTCTCTCATTAAAACCACTTCACAGGAAGACCGTAATGGCACTAAAGGTGTGTAATTTCTGTGCCACTAGCATCGCCAAATAAAATAGCAAATATTTCAAATAAAATGTTTCAAACAGGTTTCCCAAATATTCCCCGCCAGAGCTCAACAATAAGGATGGATGAACAACTAGACGCAACTATTAACTTTCCCTATCAAGCCAATGATGGTGACTTTTTCAAAGCAACAAAAATGTTTACATAACGTTGTTTTACATAAAGTGAGCATCTATTTCATTGAGTGACTTTGATTTGAAGAATCTGATTTATTTGTAGCATAAACTATTATAAAAAATATAGCCTATTTTTTTTATTTATTTTTTTAAAATTCTAACTACTTGAGCCCTTTCCTGTTTGGCATTGGCCGGGCAAACACATAGTCCCACCCTCAAACTGACACCATTGGTTGAGCCAGTGTTGCTACGCTCAAACCAAAAAAAGCATTGTTTTGATGCAGCCAACCTACAGTGTTTACTTTTCAGGGGCATCAACCTACGAATGGCTTACTTATAGTTGTCTCTGTATATTAAACTGGGATATGAAAAAAGTATTTCAACATTAATAAAAATAAAAACATCAGTTTAATAATGCTGCTGTTTTAGTCAACTACTTGTGATTCTGGCTAACTCCTTTTTCATGATATTTGCTCTATTGAAAACAACATCTCTTCTGACTGAGGTTTAAACAATTTATATGCTGAGCCACATGAACGCTTACATTTATTATAGCCATTTCACTTCAAGTGCAATGTAAATCGTGCATGTGAGCAAATACATTTCCTCCGTGTGAGGGCTATCATTATGTTTCCATTAGTGCAGAATGCAGCTAAGAAGGTCTTTACTGACAACAGAAGAGATACTGCACATCATGCATGCATATGTCGGGTTCTAATTTATAAGCAGGAAGAGTCTGCAGAGTTTGTATCAATTTTGTAACAGATTTCTATGGATTTTAATATGGTAAAATGTGTTTAATGGTACTCTTGTTTAAAGCTGAAAGTTTTACAAAATAAGCCAAAATGTTTAATAAATTAAATACTAAGTTCTGAATGCGCAGACCCCGTGTGGGCATGCTTATACACCATATGTTTTTGATTTACAAGAGTGTGCATGCATTCTTGGTTTATTTGTGTAGCTTTAGAAGTTTAAACATGCCTCATTTCCTATGCACTTCTGCTATGCACCATGTAATGCTCTCAGATGGGGGAAGGGAGATGGTTAATTGAAAGATTGGAAAAATGAAATGAGATAAAAGGTCGACTTCAAAAATGGCCGCACAATCCTGTCAGAATGACCCACTGGTGATTACAGTCAGTTACTTGAACCATATCTCATTTGACTAAGAGCATTTAAAGACAAAATGCACAAGTGATTGGTGAACAAGACAAGGATGGAAAGAAGTGGCTCATCATTCGATGATTTACTGTGGCATGTCGCTCAAAGAAAACTGCTTCAAATTCAGAAACACTACCCTGGAGGAGAAAACAATTAACAGCTAAGGACATAAAGGCATCTTAAGATGCAGAACGGCTTATTGTTTCACTCTTATCTTCAAACAAACCTTTGATTGTTGCCCATGATTGAATGCTTCCATTGATATAACAAATCATTTCACAAAAATTAGATTATTTTTATGAAAAGAAATCCTATGATGATGATGATGATAGTAGTAGTGCGCCAGCAGATGACTGTGTTTGCGAATATGATAATGATGACAGCAACATCATTACATAATTAGCATAGGCATTACCCTCTGGTAATCCTGCGAAACCAAATACGGTCAAGTTTGTTCACAGTAATCACTCCTGTTATGCATCTGTGATAATAATTTTGTTATAATGATCTGGCATGATATCATGTTTCCAATGATGCAGAGCTCAATGCCTTGACCACACATCTTTGATGTCTTGCCACATGACCGAAGAAAAGCTTACAAGTGAAGCTTTCGCAGACAGTCTGACAACGAACGTCTAACACCGCAATCATTAAGAACAAAATTGCCCTTTGAGCGCCAAACTTCTCATTATGCGCCAACTCTGCTGCAAAAAAAAACATAGCACTGTTAAAACAGATTAATATAATTAAGCCAACACTGCAAAGGGAAGTCAGAGAACTTGTCATTGAGAATCTGTGTGATAAAAATGGATAAAAATGACAAACACATACAAAGATAGTATGGGAGAGAAAGAAGGAAATCATTTATTTTAATTGAAAAATGAACACATTGCAGATACACAACTTTTTTTTTTTTTCTTTCTTTCTGGGGTTTGTGGCAATAATTCAACAGCAGGCTACCCGGAATATGAGTATGAGTCTGTATTTATATGAATTGTATGCATGGCATTGGTAAACTATATATGCCACAGGTCAAGAGATCGAAATGGCTTATGTGTGGCATTGTTGTGATGACACATTATCCGTCATGTGTGTGGTTTTGTTTCGTAAAAAAAAATAAAAAAAATAAATAAATTAAATAAAAAAAATACTATTACTGTAAAAAATGTGTGATCCGCTTCAGGGACGCGTCAACAGGTGGATTTTGTCCTGCACTCATTGGCTGGACGGCTACATTATGTTGTCATGTAAATAATTGCTGAGTGACATCAGGCACACCTCAAATTACCGCAGATTCGCTGCGGTGTTGAGCAAAACCTCTTATGATTGAGGATGCCTCACTGTCACAGCACTTTACCATGACCACAAACCGTCTTAAAATGAATACCAACCACCTTTCTTTCATACTTTAATCTGAGAAAACATCATGTTTACTGTGCCGCCGGTCGCTGTACAGTGGCGCATGGATGTCCACTCTACCGAGAGACATTCGCATGAATAATTTACCGATTTTCCGTACTATATATCCCACTACTACACACTGGGAAAGTCTAAAACATTCTGTCTAAGCAGGATTGTATCCTATAGGCTATACGTAAGACAAAGCAGCGGAGGTTTTCTCTTTCCCACCTAAATTTAATCTAGACTACTTCAGATGCAAAGACTAGTGGACTCTGTACGAATACTGCTGCGGTGCTGAAGGGAAATAAGAGCGCAGCTTCTTAAAGAGACAGCTCAGCCAAAAAATGAATATTCTGTCATTTAAACACTCCCGTGTTGTTTTAGACTTCAGAACACAAAAAGAGAGGTTAGACAACCGAGAAGCTCAGCCACAACTGACTTTTGTTGCATATTTCCATAAAATGAAAGTGATAAATGAGACTGAAATTCTGCTTTACATCTACTGACAGACATAAAGAAACTCATACGGGATTTGTAATAATATGAGGGTGAGTAAATTATGACAATTTTCATTTTTTTTGGGGTGAGTATCCCTTTAAAATTACTAGACCGATTAAAACACACATAGGCAAACATTTAGGAGAATTAAAATGTAATCTTGGAATGCCAGTTTGTAATAAAAGACAGATGAAAGATTTATTTTGGAAGTGCTTATTTCCAATATCTGCATCCAATATGTTGATTGATCACTCCGGGGAGGGTGCAGCTTGTTGCACGTTCAAATGAGATGCAAGAGTCTATAACCCCTGATACTGCTGCAATATGACTGTGTCAGAATAACCTCCACAAAACAAACATTTGATTATAATACCCCAATGTAAATATCAATATTTATAAAAAATGTATGCAGTAACTGAATGCGTTACCGTTGGTTGAAACTCAACAGTTTGTTCGCTGCGGGGTCTGCACCGCTCATGGCCCCATGCGATGTTATTCTCTCCTGCAGTCCAAGTTGTTCTGTCCCTCGCCTTTTTTTTTCTTAGTCTTCTCTTTCAAAGAGACAGATCAGTAATCATAATTTTCTCTACAGCTGCTCGTGCTGCTGCATCCCTTCATTGCGTTGCCTTTTTAGTAGCTACTGGTAGCGCGTTTCTGCCGGTCCTTATCTTAATGCACCTGATGGTCGCAGTGCTGAGTTTCATACGGACACACAGGACACACCTCGCGCGTAACTGAACAGTCAAGAAGCAGATTCTCATAGACTGGAGTCCCCTTACGGCCGCGCGCCGTGCTCGTGACCGAGAGAGTCAGGTGGGGAACTTGTTAACTGCAAATTCTCTCTCTCTCTCTCTCTCTCTCTCTCTCTCTCTCTCTCTCTCTCTCTCTCTCTCTCTCTCTCTCTCTCTCTGTGCATGTGTGTGTGTGTGTCATTGTTCCCTGACAAATCAATAGACCCGTAGCAAACTGATAAAAGACCAGAAAATATTAAAGAATGAATGAGACAAAGCTATACAGCCAAATAACATAAAATGCAAAATAACACTCCAATGCCAATTCTATAAGACGACTCTTACTTTAATTTATATGAAAAAACAAAACTTGAGTTAACCTATATATATATATATATATATATATATATATATATATATATATATATATATATATATACACGCAGTAGGGAAGTTTTTTTTTATCCCCTGCTGATTTTGTACATTTGCCCACTGACAAAGAAATGATCAGTCTATAATTTTAATGGTAGGTTTATTTGAACAGTGAGAGACAGATTAACTACAAAAAAATCCAGAAAAACGCATTTCAAAAAAGTTATAAATTGATTTGCATTTTAATGAGTGAAATAAGTATTTGACCCCTTCGTAAATCATGACTTTAGTACTTGGTGGCAAAAGCCTTGTTGGCAATCACAGAGGTCAGACGTTTCTTGTAGTTGGCCACCAGGTTTGCACACATCTCAGGAGGGATTTTGTCCCACTCCTCTTTGCAGATCCTCTACAAGTCATTAAGGTTTCGAGGCTGACGTTTGGCAACTCGAACCTTCAGCTCCCTCCACAGATTTTCTATGGTATTAAGGACTGGAGACTGGCTAGGCCACTCCAGGACCTTAATGTGCTTCTTCTTGAGCCACTCCTTTGTTGCCTTGGCCGTGTGTTTTGGGTCATTGTCATGCTGGAATACCCATCCACGACCCATTTTCAATGCCCTGGCTGGCATCAATGCCCTGGCCCTGACGGTACATGGCCCCGTCCATCGTCCCTTTGATGCGGTGCAGTTGTCCTTTCCCCTCAGCAGAAAAACACCCCCAAAGCATAATGTTTCCACCTCCATGTTTGACAGTGGGGATGGTGTTCTTGGGGTCATAGGCAGCATTCCTCCTCCTCCATACACGGCGAGTTGAGTTGATGCCAAAGAGCTCGATTTTGGTCTCATCTGACCACAACACTTTCACCCAGTTCTCCTCTGAATCATTGGTAAACTTCAGACGGGCCTGTACATGTGCTTTCTTGAGCAGGGGGACCTTGCGGGTGCAGCAGGATTTCAGTCCTTTACGGCATAGTGTGTTACCAGTTGTTTTCTTGGTGACTATGGTCCCAGCTGCTTTGAGATCATTGACAAGATCCTCCCATGTAGTTCTGGACTGATTCCTCACCGTTCTCATGATCATTGAAACTCCACGAGGTGAGATCTTGCATGGAGCTCCAGTCCGAGGGAGATTGACAGTTATTTTGTGTTTCTTCCATTTGCGAATAATCACACCAACTGTTGTCACCTTCTCACCAAGCTGCTTGGCGATGGTCTTGTAGCCCATTCCAGCCTTGTGTAGGTCTACAATCTTGTCCCTGACATCCTTGGACAGCTCTTTGGTCTTGGCCATGGTGGAGAGTTTGGAATCTGATTGATTGATTTTTTCTGTGGACAGGTGTCTTTTATACTCCCTTTAAGACAGTGCTCCTAATCTCAGCTGCTTACATGTATAAAAGACACCTGGGAGCCAGAAATCTTGCTGATTGATAGGGGATCAAATACTTATTTCACTCATTAAAATGCAAATAAATTTATAACTTTTTTGAAAAGCGTTTTTCTGGATTTTTTTGTTGTTGTTGTTGTTGTTCTGTCTCTCACTGTTCAAATAAACCTACCATTAAAATTATGGACTGATCATTTCTTTGTCAGTGGGCAAACGTACAAAATCAGCAGGGGATCAAATTATTTTTTCCCCCACTGTATATATATATATATATATATATATAGTGTACATTGCTTGCGGTGTACAAATAGACAAGACATGTTCCTTTCTTTCTCTCTCTCTCTGTCTGTCTGTCTTACACATACAAAAGCACTTGGTGAAATATTTTAATTGGAATATTTAATTGCCTTTGTGGCAAAGTGATTTAAAGGGTGAAAGATTATTATTAATTGAGTGCATGCACTGAAATACTGAGCATCTTTTTATTACAACAATTTCCTTCCATGTCTGTTAGTTTTGCTGTCAACATCATTTTTCAAGGCATTTACAGTCATTGCCTATGGTGCGTTGAACAGCGTGTAACGCTACCCAAGATCATCATGCTGTAGAGCCCAACAGCTTCTCATTTAGACGCTCATTTACATTAGAAAAATTCAGGCTTGCATGATTTTTAATAATGTCACAACTGGTGACTGTGACTTACAGCTGCTTCATCATGGCAAAGGAATAACAGTCTTCACCTGTTCTCTATGCAAACGCATTACTTTATGAGGTGAGTCCATGCAAATGAGGATAACCATAATTTCCACTGAAAAAGGCAGAGCATTAGCCATATGTGTTTGCATGAGTGTGAAATGTGATTGTGTGCATGTTTTGGCATCTGTCTTCAAGGACGCTGTGCACTTTGCATTCACACCATCCACAAATGACAAGCATCCCTCCTGTATGCGTTTCTAGACAGTGATTTTTTTTTTTTTGCAGTTATGATCTCATAACCTTCATTTTCTTCCTGCTGCCCCAGGTCTACCCATAATCCTTCTGTCTAGCACAGAAGTGAGGGGCGCAATGAGGTCATTGTTCAGACAATAACCTTTTCTTCTCATTTAATCTCTCTCTCTCTCTTGACTCACCCTCACTGTCTGATACCACACACTCAGACACATCTCCATGCCTGCTTTGTTCATTACACACCTGCACGTGCAGAACATGTAGCTCTTTAAAAACTTGACAGTTGGTGAGACAGAGAGAAAGTGACATTATGAGAGTCTTGAGTATATTAAGTAATACAAGAATTCTGGCATATGTTGTAGGAAGTTGGCAGAGACTTAATTTCAGACTGTTTAATGCTCTTCATCACTATTACTAGCAGAACAGCATGTTATCAGACAAACTGAGGTGTGCAGTAATAGACTCCACCACAAACGTAACATGAGCAGCGTGTATCTGGTATGTAAGTCCCTCCCTGATGACATCACAGGGAGTAATGCATCGAGAACAGGTAATGAATAATTCTGGAAACCTATATTGAAAGGAAATTGGGATGTGTGATGTGTTTGAGGTTATAAAGATGATATTTTGAAACAACTGTAAGGAAAACATAGGACAATTAATTCTTTTACTGGAAAAAAAAACCAATTCATTTTATAAAGGACAAAGAAGGACTTTATCCTCTTGGGGCAAAGTGACATAAAAATGAAAGCATTGAAATCATGTAAAGATTTAAAAGGACTTCAATTTTTGTGCAATCATTTCTGGAAACTGAAGAACAGGGGAAATGAAATCATGTACAAGTAGATTTGTACATAAAATCAAGCCATTCATGTGGTGTTTTTGTGCTGAAGGGTTTGTGTTCAGGTGTGTGTGTGTGTGTTTGTAACCTAAACTCTTTTTTCTTGAGGCTTGTGGGTATTATAGCACCAAGTGAAATGTGCAGTTGAGCACCTCATTGTCAACATAAGAGTTCAAATTACAGGTGCTGTAATCACATACAGGTCCACACACACACACACACTTCACAATAATACACATACAAATAACACAGGAATATAACACAAGAGTTAAAACCATAATGACATTTTTTGACTAAAGTAGCAGACAGACACAGATGCTAACGACTATAAAAACAGACAGGTGCAAGGTAGTCACATCAGAAACAGCTAGTGTTTGAAAAAAAATCAGCACATGATTGCAGGGAGAAAAGCAGCAGCTGAATAGCACATTAGATAGGACTGTGTTTGTAATTGTGTCGTTGTTAAAGAGCTACGCTTTGCATATGTGGTCAGGAAGAATGAAGCGATGGAATACTGAAGCAGATCAATGTGTTTGTGTGTGGAAGAGGGGGTCGTGTGAGTAAGCTGAAGTACAAATCAATCTCCAGTAAAGTGTGGATTATATTTACATTAGTGCTGTCAAATGATTAATCGCGATTAATCGCATTCAAAATAAAAGTTTTTGCTTACATAGTATATGTGTGTGTACTGTGTATATTTATTATGTATATATAAATACACATCCATGCATGAATATACTTAAAAAAATGTTACATTTATATGTTAAATATATTTATATAATATAAATTATATGAATATAAACATATACATGTAAATACATGTACATATTTTCAAAATATATACTGTATGTGTATGTATTTATATATACATAATAAATACAGTACACACAGTTATATTATGTAACTAAAAACTTTTATTTTGGATGCATTTAATCGTGATTAATCATTTGACAGCACTAATTTACATGCACAAACAACAACATGCAAACACATTATTCTCATTATTCAAGTTTAGTTAAAGTACTTCATTAAAACCTTTAAATGGCCCCATATAAATTGGAAGTCATGCTTTTCATACTTTTAAGCGATAAAACCATCCTTTTAGAATTTAAATGTTAATTTATTGATAGCAAACGTGAAAAATGACACTTAGTTAACTATGACGTCTGAATTGAACAAATGCACAGAGTATGGAAATTGTGAGAAAATTAAGTACAAAATCTTGACATGTCCCACGACAGGACAAAAAAATATTGATACAATTCAACTTTACACTAAAGTCTTTGGTAACACTTTAGTATTAAGACCAATTTTCACTATTAACTAGTTGCTTATTAGCATGCCTGTTATTAACATATTGATTATAGTACTAACAAAGCACATATTCTGCATGACCATATTCTATATCCCTAATCATACCCAATACCTAAACTAAACAACTACCTTACTAACTATTAATAAGCAGCAAATTAGGAGTTTACTGAGGCAAAAGTCATAGTTAATTGTTTGTTAATAGTGAGAACTGTACCTTAAAATTAAGTGTGACCAAGTTTTTTATAGCTTCTGTAACTCATTACGAAAACTCTGTTTTAATATAAAATACTAAAAGGTTACATTTATTATATTTAATAACATACAATTCAGTGTGCATTAAGGAGAAGGTAAAAATTGGTCATAACCAAAGTCTAAGGGCCCTATCTTAACGAACTAAGCGCAGGTGCAGGCGTTTCCGAATCCGCTTTTGCTAGTATAACGACGCGAAAAACTGTCGGCGCTCCTGGCCCGTGGTCTACCCTCTGGTTCACTTTGCTTATTACACACAGGGACGCGCAGCAGCACACAAACATGCTAAATATAAAAAAATGAAAGGATTACAGTGTAAAAGAATATTATTGTGTAGGCTACATAAATATAAAAATGTCATACATGTCATAATGGATAGTCATTGCGTGTATCAGAATTAGCCTACCTATTTGCTCGCGCATGAGCAGATCCATTTGCTCTCTGGAGATGCGTTCAGTCTGTGCGCCTTAAAATTCCGCTGTTTAAATAGCGAATCCGCCATGGCGCGCGCGCAACTCACTCTTAAAGGGAATGGGAAATGAGACTCTGATTGCTTTATTGCACTTTATGCCCAAAAACACATCCATTACTCATTAAGAGAATAGGGACAACCCTTTTAGACCACGCGCCGGGAGCGCCGACCGTTTTTCCCGTCGTTATACTAGCAAAAGTGGATTCGGAAACACCCTAAGTGCACCTGCGCCATGCGCTTTAGACCATGCGCTTAGATTGTTAAAATAGGGCCCTAAACCAGGTTTGAGTTGGTCTATGGTGCAGTCTATTTTCAGTTCCTCAAAATAGCAACACCAACAATGCGCCTGAACACACCTCTTTTATTTAGACCAGCACGCCCATAGGCGCACAAATGCATTTGCTATTTAAACAATGTGGCGCAGGATGGGAAAATGAGAACTGCGTCGGGCCTTGCACCGCATTGCGCCGGATGTATGATAGGGCCCTAAGTGTTGTTAGCACACTTTAGTAACATTAAAATAAAAGTATGATATGACATTCAATTAGACGTGTGCCGGTATTCGGTAATGCGATATATCACGATAATGAATTAAATTCATTCAATTCAAGTTTATTTATATAGCGCTTTTCACAATACAAATCGTTCCAAAGCAGCTTTACAGGAAATTAAGTTTCTACAATATATTTATATATTGTAGAAACTTAATATATTTAACTTATGGGGAAATTTGGTAGTTCTGTATGTTGTCTGAGGATTGGCATCATCTGAGGTCCTCTGAGGGGTTGGCATCATCTCTTCTCAGGTGTTCTGGATCCAGACTGAAGCTTGTGTAAATCCTAGTTACCACGGGATGTGTGAATATGCACGGTATTGTTATCGTGGGCACTTCAAAATACCGAAAATAACTATTTATTAAAAATTATTTCCAGAATTTTTAATGCATTTTAAGAATACTTTTCCCATTAACTGGTTAAATGCACAACACCGCTGTAAGCTATGTGTGCACTCTGATGTAAACAAGCATGGATGAGAAGCGCATGGCGGAACACGTGAGAGACGCTCTGGATGAAAGCGCACATTCACTTTCTGACAGCAGATGGCGCTGAACAGCAGAATGCAGCCGTTACCCTGGAAACCCTGTAAACACAGCAGGTGCTCTACTTTCTAAAAAGTATTTAAATGATTTAAATAGTCATTCAGGTTTTTGTATTCGCAGTGGTGTTCAGCACAGCGCCAAATACTTTACTATTTAGACTCAATAGGCTATTTATTTTAAAACTTTTTTACATTTTAATCTGGACTACAACATGCCCTAGATATTGTTTGAAAGTGTTTTGATTCTTTATTGTTCGGTCATACCTTACATTAGGGCTTCATTGTTTAACATTAGTTAATTAATTAGTTAACATAAACTCCCAATGAAAAATTCTTCTAAACGTTCATTAATCTTAGGTAGGCCTAATTGAAATATTTAATACCACATTGTTAAAATCAAAATTATAAACTGTGTGTTATAAACTCTTTTTTTTTAATGAACCCGAGCTAACAAACTAAGAGTTGTATTATTTTTACAAAGATGAATAACTTCTGTAGCAAATGTAGCTTTTGCTCATTGATAATGTTAATGCATTAACTAAGGTTAACTGATGAGATCTTACTGTAAAGTGATACCTATTGGTCTTTTAATTCTTTTGCACTTTAATTTGTGTAAAATGTTTAACTTTATATATTTTTTTGTGTATTGCTTTATTGTATTTAAATGTTCAGATATTTTTGTTATAAGAAAAAAGTTATTAAACCTGTCATACTGTAATATGACAACACTTTTTTTGCAACTAAATTTCAATATCGTGATAAAAACATTAGCAATTAATCGCAACATGAAAAATTGATACCGGCATATCCCTACATTCAATAACAGTAGCATGCTTTATTAAATTAAGCAATAGCGCATAAAGAATGAGTGTGGAATATCAGCCCAGATGTGATCGCACAATAACATAGGACAGAATTTCCTCTCACTGCTTGAAGCAATATTAGCTCAACAGCAAAGCTTCTAGCCAATATTTTTTACTGTGCCTCATCAGATATCTTATGTGCTACTGCAAGACCTATGGCAATTCCTTTTTGTATAAAATACGACCCTTTTGATAAACCAAAAGATATTTTGCCTCAGGTCAAATGTTTTGTATCAACAACATGCAAAAGACTGGTTTGACAAGCCCATTACTAACCGCAGGTCTCTCCAAAAATATCAGATGTATGGAAGAGCACAGCTAGATTCTGATCCCTGATTCTGTCTTGCTTTGTAACTATCAGACACAGCGCTGATCCAAGTACAGTCCTTACAAATAAACTGTCTGAAACTGAATTTCTATGTGTATACAAATAGAATTTATATTTGTGGTTTTTATTTATTTATTTTTACACACATGTAAGACTTCCTTGGCTTCAGCTAATTTATGCATCTGGTAACATGCAAACATTAGATCTACACACGGGATCATCCAATCTTAAAATGAACACAATCAGCAAATTAAATGCATTTTTTTGTGTGCTTGGCTGTTAGCAGTTTAAATAATGTTCATACAAACTGTAAGTAGATATTATTACCCCCCCGCCCCCCAATAAAACCTTACCTATCAGTGTTCTGATACTTTAAGCAGATCATGGGTGAGTCCCTGACTTCTTCTGAGGGTTGCAGAAAAAAAGCTCAAAATGGCAAAGTTGAAATCCTTGCAAAGGTAAAGATGTCAGTCCTCATTACAACAGAGAGAGAGAGAGAGAGAGAGAGAGAGAGAGAGAGAGAGAGAGAGAGAGAGAGAGAGAGAGAAAATACTAGAATCCTCAATGCTCGTCAACAGGATCCTCTTGAGTCGACCGAAACCCTTTCACCACTCCCATCATGCATGTTGCGGACCATCAGAAGATTTTCTTCATAAATAAGTGTAGGCCGATAGAATAACTGTCTGGCAGAATATTGCTGTGCGAGCTGTGCTGTTTATTGGAGTATTTGTTGTTGTCTGTGTACCTGAGAACTAGAAATGTGTTGACAGGAAATCCTGTAATGCCACACCACACCACTGATCCTCTGCTCTCACTCACACATACCTTGGAGAGTAAAGATCGAGTGGACTCAAAATCACATGAACATATTGTGTGTTTGCTTGCCAAGTACAGACTTAAGCACAGCATGATCTTTTCCCACATAGATCAGCCTTCATCACTGACATCATGCTATACAAGAATCAGCATTTTGCACCATGAACAAAAACACTTTCTCTCCATTCCGTATTGAGTATTCCAAACATTTGCTAGATTCTGGCTTGCGTAGAAACTGGTTAAATGATTTTTATTTTGGGGTGAAAAAGGCAGAAATAATGGCATCAGTAATAACAAAAATACTGACTATTCTGCTTAAAATGGATTTGCTTATAGACTGATTGTGTTGACATTTTCTATTTGTACAAAGAACAATCAAAGCATCATCTATTTGGCAGAAGAAAACAATGCAAATGCAAAGCTAGAATTCAAATGTAGTTAGTATGATGAATCGTCAGAAGCAGTTGGATCCATTTGCGGTAAACTTTAATCGTAGTCAAACAGGCAGAATAAATACAATGGCAAACAGGGCAATCAGAGACAAGACAAAATCAGAGACAGATACCAGGCAGAGATCGAGGCGGGCGGCTAAGGAGCAGAGACGAGAATAAACAGGCAAGAGGTCAATGGGCAGGAGGCAGACAAATCAGAGAACAGAGAACAGTCCTAGGTCAAACACGGGAAATCAACAGAGTAACATATAAACGCTCAGAAATGTGCCGGGGCAAACAAGACTTCGCGTCTGATCAGGAAGAGAAGACAGTTTATATGGAGAAGGGTGATGAGGATCACCTGGGCTGGAAATTAGCCCTAGGCACGGTGTATGTGGGAAATGCAGTTCTGACAGAGTTAGTATTCGGGTGAGGGTGCCCTCCAGTGGCGATCGGAGAGAGCCACAGATGTGCGATTTGTGACAGAGCCCCCTCCCTGCGAGCGGCTCCTGAAGCGAGGAACATTCCGAGAAGTAAGAATCTCCCGTACTCGATAGGCCACCTCACCGTCGATGATCAAGGGAGGGGTGTTGCTCTCCGCAGCCTCGTCCTGGTCCCTCTCTCCTCTCGGACCACCGGTGGGTTTGAGCAGGGAAACATGGAATGTGGGAGAAATACGATAGTTAGAAGGCAACTCCAAATGGTAAGAGACTGGGGTTATTTGTCTGAGAATCTTAAAAGGACCCACGTACCTAGGACTTAGCTTCCTGCAGGGTAGTCGAAGATGAAGATCTCGGGATGACAGCCAGACCCATTGCCCAGGTGTGTATTCAGGGCCTCCCCTCCTGTGACAATCTGCTTGTTCTCTGACTCTTCGTACAGCCCATTGTAGGTGAACATGAGCCGAATTCCACACTTCATCACTCCTTTGAAGCCAGGTGTTCACCATAGGTAGATCTGAGGGCTCGCCGGACTACGGAAACATTGGTGGCTGATAACCCAGAACACATTGAAATGAGGTGAGGCCGGTGGAAGACTTTCGCAAGGAATTCTGAGCATATTCAGCCCATATGAGAAATTGACTCCAGTCCTGCTGGTTTTGATGACAGTATGAGCGATGAAATCGTGTGAGTTCTTGGTTCAGTCGTACGGCTTGCCCGTTGGCTTGAGGATGGTATCCGGAAGTTAGACTCACATTGATGATGAGATGATTGCAAAAGGCCTGCCATACTCGGGAGGTGAACTGAGGACCCCTATCAGACACAATATCCTCAGGCTGGGCATAGAACTGAAAGACTTGTTCCATTAACACTCTGGCAGTTTCCCAAGCAGTGGGGAGTTTGGGTGGGGGCACAAAACGACAAGCTTTGGAGAAGCGATCAATCACGGTCAGGATAGTGGTACAGTTTTGTGACATAGCCAGGTCGGTTACAAAGTCTATGGCAATGTGTGACCATGGACATTGTGGGATGGGTAGAGGTTGTAGTAATCCAGCCGGTTTTTGATGCGATGATTTGGAAATGTTGCAAGTTGGACATTGTTGAACAAAGCCGATGACATCGGTTTGTAGCATGGGCCACCAGAAGCGATTGGTTGCGAGTTGGATGGCTGCCGTGATCCCGGGATGGCTGGCGCTGGGGGTGTCATGAATCCAGTGAAGCACGCGAGTGCGAAGTGGCTGAGGCATGTAAGTGCAATCTGCTGGACAGGTTGGTGGAGTGGGATCGTTGATTTGAGCTTCTGAAATTTCTGTCATGATGTCCCATTGTACAGGAGCGATGATTATGGTGGGTGGAAGTACCGGATCGTGGCAGGGATTTCTTTGAGTTTGATCGAACTGTCTGGATAGTGCATCTGCCTTTCCATTCTTGGAGCCCGGTCGATAGGTGACTTTGAAAATGAAACGGGTAAAGAACAGTGACCATCGGGCCTGCCTGGAATTCAGTCGTTTAGCGGATTGGAGGTATTCTAGGTTGCGGTGATCAGTCAGCACTACAAATGGTAATTTCGCCCCCTCTAACCAGTGCCGCCATTCCTCGAGAGCGGCTTTCATAGCCAGGAGTTCTCTGTCCCCGACATCATAATTTTGCTCTGCAGCATTCAGTTTGTGGGAAAAATAGGCACAGGGGAATAATTTACTCGGATTACCGTGCCATTGTGACAATACAGCCCCGATGCCGGTGTTAGAGGCATCCACTTCGACTATGAATTCTTGGTCGGGGTCAGGGTGATGGAGGATGGGTGCGGTTGTGAATTTTCCCTTTAGCAGGTGGAAGGCTTTGATGCTCTCAGGAGTCCACTGGAGGCGGTGTGTGTTCTTCTTGACCAGAGAGGTAAGAGGGGCTGCAGTGATACTGAAGTTACGAATAAATCGTTGATAGAAATTGGCAAAGCCTAGGAAACGCTGTAGTTCTTTCACAGTGGTGGGTTGTGGCCAGCTGACAACCGAATGAACCTTGCGATCATCCATGGTGACTCCCTCGGAACTGATGATATAGCCTAGGAAGGCTATCCGTGTCTGATGGAATTCACATTTCTGCAGTTTGGCATTCAATTAAACGTTGGAGAACAGCTCTGACCTGTTGTACATGGGAATAATAAGTTTCGGAATATATTAGAATGTCGTCGATGTAGAAGATATCTGCCCAGCATGTCTCGGAACACCTCGTTTATGAATGCCTGGAACACGGAAGAACTGTTGGCTAGCCCGAACGGCATCACAAGGTATTCATAGTGCCCGGTGGTAGTGGAGAAGGCCGTCTTCCACTCATCTCCTTCTCGAATTCTGATCAGGTTGTAAGCACTTCGAAGATCCAATTTGGTGAAATACTTGGCCTTGCGAAGTTGTTCGAGAGCCGCCGGCACCAGAGGCAGAGGATAACGATATTTCATAGTGATGTCATTGAGGCTACGATAATCAATGCATGGACAGAGGCCCCCATCCTTCTTTTTTACGAAGAAGAAACCTGCAGAGGCAGGTGATGTAGAAGGTCAGATGAATCCCTTGGATAATTCCTCTTCAATGTAAGTGTTCATGGATTCATACTTGGGCTGTGATAGGGAGAAAATTCTGCCTCTGGTGGGCATGGTACCCGGGATTAGATCGATGGCACAGTCATGTGTTCGATGGGGAGGCAATTGTGTGGCATTCTTCTCACTGAAGGCGAGAGCGAGGTCTTGATATTCTTCAGGTAAACCGGGAAGGCGTGACTCACTGGGGTAACGGTGATTGGTGAAAGATCCTTGGCAAGGGTTTTTGGCCATAGGCATTGACAGTTAGCAGACCACTGAGTAATTTGTCGATCTGTCCAGGAAATGGTGGGGTTGTGTTTTTCCAGCCATGGACGGCCGAGGATTATTGAGTGTTGTGGTGATTCAATAGCAAACAGACAGATGGATTCAGTATGCAGAGTACTGGTCTGCAGAGTTAGGTCCTGGGTGATGAATGTTATTCTCCCAGGTCCTAGAGGACATCCGTCTAGTGCTGCCACTGCCGCCCGGGATTCACATGCAATGAGAGGAAGAGTATGCGTTTTAGCGAACGATTCATCAATAAAATTTCCCGCTGCCCCTGAGTCAATGATTGCCCTGGCATCGACCCATCTCTCCTTGATCTTAATACGAACTGGTAATTCAAGAAATTCCCCAAAGGGTAAAGAACTCACCGAAGCAGAATCTTGGCGTGCAGGTCTGGAAGGACAGGAAGCTCGGAGGTGTCCGGGTTGTCCGCAGTACAGACAGAGGCGGTTCCGCATCCTTCTCTCTCTCTCTTCAGGGTTGAGACAAGTGAAGCCGATTTGCATGGGCTCGGAGTCGGGGCTGAGAGGGAGAGTCACACTGGGACGGTTGGTATGATTACCTCTTCGAGCACGCATCAGGTTGTCTATACGGATGGTGGCCTCCATGAACTGCTCTAAGGACTTTCCCTCGTCGCGGCAAGCCATTTCAGATTGCAGATCCACGGTAAGTCCCTTGCGATACAGTATTTTAAGTTGATCCCCCCTCAAACCAGTCTGTGCTGCCAGCGTGCGAAAGTTTAATGTATACTCGGCTGCCGTATCTCTGCCCTGACGTAAACTCAGCAGTTGTTTGCCCGGTTCCTTCCCTCCAGCTGAATGTTCAAACACTTCGCGAAATTGATGGAGGAAATCGTTATATGAGGGGAATGTCGTAAGTCCTCCCTCCCACATAGCTGTGACCCAGTCCAGCGCTTTCCCAGTTAACAGTGAACACATGAATGCAACTTTACTGTCATCTGTGGAGTAGAGATGGGGCTGTTGATTAATAAACAGTGAGCATTGTAATAAGAATCCCTTACATTTAGTTGTGGTACCGTCAAATTTCAATGGCAGGCTGAGACGGGGATTGTTTAGGGATTGCGTCATACTGAGGCTCGGCTGAGCAGGAGCTGTGGGTGGGGGAGCCGGTGCAGCAGAGGGTGGCGTAAGCGCTTGCATGGTCCTCACGAGTTCCTCAGTTAGCGAGGTCAGCTTGAGGAGTTGTTGCTGGTGGGCAGCCAGCGTGTTAGCTTGTGAGGATACCTTAGAAATGAGATGATACATGGCTGCTGGATCCTGTGGTGGCGAAGTCTTCTGTGATGAATTGTCAGAAGCAGTTGGATCCATTTGCGGTAAACTTTAATCGTAGTCAAACAGGCAGAATAAATACAATGGCAAAGAGGCCAATCAGAGACAAGACAAAATCAGGCAGAGATCGAGGCGGGCGGCTAAGGAGCACAGACGAGAATAAACAGGCAAGAGGTCAATGGGCAGGAGGCAGACAAATCGGAGAACAGAGAACAGTCCTAGGTCAAACACGGGAAATCAACAGAGTAATATATAAACGCTCAGAAATGTGCCGGGGCAAACAAGACTTTATGTCTGATCAGGAGGAGAACACAGTTTATATGGAGAAGGGTGATGAGGATCACTTGGGCTGGAAATTAGCCCTAGGCACAGGGTATGTTGGAAATGCAGTTCTGACAGAGTTAGTATTCGGGTGAGGGTGCCCTCCGGTGGCGATCGGAGAGAGCCACAGAGGTGCGATTTGTGACAGTTAGAATAATATGCTAATATCATGATTATATAATTTTTGGGATACATTTGTCTTTAGAGTATTTGATGTGTGCCAACATTTATAAGTACTGTATCAATAAGGATGATATCTGTAAATTTGAGGTTAAACACAATACGCTAACTTACACTGTAAAGTTATTTAAAATAATGTATTAAAGTTGTATTAAAACTCGTGAGAGTTTGAGACAGTTGCCATTATGACTTCCAATGAAACAGAATTTAAACATTGAACACAGAACAAAGATTTGGCCTGTCAGATCTGTAAAAAAACGAGTACAAGAAAAGAGCAATTCTGACCAGACAGGACATCAGCCTTTGCCCATTTAAACTTGGATGAAGATGATCTGACAAATCATGATTCTGACACAAGCGTGCACACGCATCTAAATACACACATCTGACTCTGGCCAGCTGTGGCACAAAGGTTAAGTCCTTTGATTATGATAAAGAGTGGGGTCATTCTTCATGGTGTGTCTTGGACAGGGCGACATTTTCAGAGTCCAGTTGGTGAACTGCTGGCATTTTAAAGCAGATCAGACTGAGGGCAGAGGTTAGGGCTAAACTCTCCCTAAGGAAAGAAGATTGCACCAAAGCATTCGTAAATAAATTCATACATACATGTTACTAATGCATTCTGATGATCAGTGTGATTACCAAATTTGTGATTTACCAAGTCTCTCATTTTATCTTCAGCTGTTTATTTATACATGTAGAATGTAAGAATAAGAATGCAGTTGGATGAGCAAAATGTAATGCTAACCATATTAAACCGATGGTCCATGCCATTTGGGAAATACTACAGGCTGAATCGATTAGCAGATCAACAGCAAAACTTCCTACCATTTGTATTGTGCCTCAATGGGTCTTTCTCTTAAATGATGTGATGTTTAGTTGCTATGGGTGTCATATGTGGTACTGCGACACCCATGGCAGCTAAACATCACATCATTTACTTTTCTTTTGGGAAACATATAAGCCTTTGGGCAAACTAAAAGACACCTTGTATTTGTTGAAATGCTTTATATCAACAGCTTGCAGACAACTAGTCTATCCAAAAATATCAACTGACTTGGAGAGTATGACAAAAAATTTGTTACCTGGTTCCTTCATATTAAAGTCCAACTTGTTTCAATTATTTAACCGCAGTGTCCTCTAGTGGTTATTTTTGTCTACTGCAGAACCAGATACTGTTGGTAGTTCACCTTGATCAAATGTCCTATAATTAGTTGCATTAATTCAGTTCATGAAAGTCAAGGAAATAACTGATCCAACAGCAGCAAGCTCAGATGTATTGTGAATGACCATCCAATAAATTAAAAAGGAATAGTCTTGTAGACCCTAGTGAAACAAAAATACAAAAATGTATTTGAAATACATCTATTTTGTGCTAAGTATACCACAATGACATTTACATATTTATGTGCTAAATAAAAATGCCCTGCAATTGTACCTTTGGTATACTAAACTAGAATACTAAAAGTCTGCTAAATTGGAACAACTAAATTTGTGTTTAATTCACTTTAATTGTGTGGAAGCAGTGCTGAGGTCCAACTAAAGATACACTCTAAAAAAATGCTGGGTTAAATACAACCCAGCGCTGGGTGTAATATGGACAAACCCAGCAAATGGGTTGTTTTGACCCAGCGGTTTGGTTAAATGTTTAACCCAACCCTCTGGTACCCAACCACTGGGTCAAAACAACCCAATAGCTGGGTTTGTCCATAGTTTACCCAGCACTGGGCTGTATTTAACCCAGCATTTCTAGAGTGTATACTAAAGTATATTTGATTGTGCTAAAGTGGAACTATTGCAAGTATACTTTAGGTTCACTTTAAATATCTTGGATTTAATGACTGATATTACAGAGAGACCAGACCATACAATCCTTATTAATAATTATATTAAAATACATTTTAGGCATAATATTAAGAAATTTGCATTGTGCAATGATGAAATACTCCAAATAAAGTTTAATTATATTTCTATATCAGTAAGTCTTCCGTTATATGTCAATAAATATTTTAATGGATTTGAAGTATTCTTAGTATGAAAAAAATGTATTTTAAATAAATTATGGGATTTTTTTTTTTTTTTTTTTTTTTTTACTAGGACATGAACTACATAAAATATTCTAAAATAATTAAAGCAGCTACACTGATAGTACACTATTTAAGAAAAAAAAAAAAAGAAATAAAATGCTATAAAAGCCAATCTAATAGCCCAATCCCCATAACACTCAATCACTTTTTGCTTAATGGTTAAATAATTATGTACAATAAATCAAGTTTTTCCAACAAAAATAAAAACTTGTATATTCCGTGTCTAAAACTGCAAATACTGAATTACTCCATTAACAGAGCTTTAAAACTATATATCTGAATATTTTTAAAAGATCATGTGACTATATGAATTATTTGTAGCTATAATATCAAAACGCTGCTATATTACTTATAAACTCTTACAACTGGTGGTCACTAACCACCAGGTGGGGCAAGCTGGAAAAACATAATAAAGTCTAGCTCAGAAAAGCTCAAGCAGGTCTACCTTCATGCAGAGTTCAGTTCCAGTCCCGCTGTAACACACCTCTCTGAATTTTTAATTTACCCCATAACTTTGATAATCTGTTTCAGGTGTGTTTGATCAGGGTTGGACGCAAACTCTGCCGATCAGTAGATCTTTAGAAGCAGGACTGAGCACCCCTGGCCTCTCTATAAGATATTAGCATTGTAATATTCTGAAATTTTTTATTAGAAAACAGCAATGCAGCAATTACATTACAGTAAACACATAGACAAACATCAGTTTTTTGTTAAATAATATATTAATATAATAACAGAAAGGGGCCATTCTCTTTACATGTGTGAAAAATGTTTCATTTACATCTCTGTACAGTCAAATGAAATAGGCCTACTTACACATAACACCATGTCAGTGGGAATGACACGTATACCATTTTGCCCCAGTCATCCAGTAACTACACTTTTTTATACCTTTTACTCTTTTTTTTTTGATAGAAAAACCAATTCAAAGATCCCTCGCCATATCCTAACACAAATCTAAGCAACCCACACCACCAAATTTACGCTACACACACCCAGTGTGAATGCCCTTGTGGTGGGGAGCAACCACCAGTATTTTAAACAGTGGTCTGGCCAAAGGCTAAACTCCAAAAAGCTCCATCCATCCTACGCTGGGTGCGTTCCAGGGTTCCTATAACGGGAAGAGAGACTTTCCTAGTGAGGCTTCCTGGAGTGAAAAACACTAATGTGTAGGTATGCGTCTTTAAACCTTAAATGGAAGCATATGTGGGCGCGGAATGAAAGTTTACATAGGGCTGTAATCAGAGCGGGACTCTTTCTTTTATTCCTCCGCTTGATTTCCGTCTATTTTTCTCTGCAAATGAAGAGGTTGTGCTCGTGCACATGCAGACCGCACAGCTGAGAGTGATTAGTGTTAGCTGTAGTGCTAGTATTATCAGATTGGTACAAACTGCAGGGCTAACTGCACACAAGCCAAAAAGAGAAAGAGAAAGAAGAAGAGAAAGATGGCTGAAAATAGCAAAAACGGTTCATTCTTCTCTCTTCATAGGCACAATCCAAATGTTTCAAATGAGATTCATGAGATACTACAGTATAGATACAGGCACATGCTCAGGTTACTGGATAAGTCTGTGTTCAGTTGCTCAGCATAAAGACATTCACACTTGTGAATTCACTTATGAACTCAGTATGAGTCACGGAGTGTCATCTCCACCCTAACACTCTAAATGGTGCCATGAACTTTCTCACTCTCATTTTTAAGTTCATCATTCTCACTATCAGAGAAATAACTACAGTATGCAGGGGGAGGCAGGCTTGTGTTTGATTACTTGTTTTGAAAAAACTTTGGATTCAGAATTAGATTGCTTAGCAATGAATGCTAAAATTCAGACGCACAGGCAAAAATCAAGGCATACATTTTGCATAAATCTTTAATTCATTATATGATTATTCTTTGTATTTTTTTCATATTTTCTGACATTCCGCATTTTAGAAGTTATACACAAACACAAAAGTTAAACACAAACCTCTGCACGCACAAGCACATTTTTATTTATAAATGCACTGTATTTATAAATGAAAAATTAAATGAACTTTATTTATAAAGAAATTGTTATTAAACAATATTAAAATTATTATTCATCTTATAAATTGTTTAATGTTACCATTAATATAATATAATACATTATTAATTATACTGTATAATTTTATTTATTTATTTTGTTAAAGTTATGTATAAGGTGTATTTGTGTCTGTGAAGGTTTGTTTAACTATTTTAACAGTGATCCTTTGTAGTATTTTCCTGAGGAGAATGTGGGCAGTCCACTATTATTGCTGCCTTTCATGGCAATGATATAAAGGAAGCAGGTAACACAAAACCAACTGTCAAAACCACAAGAATACATTCATGCTCATTTCCTCTAGTTAAAAGGAAAAAATGGCTATAAAACGCTCTGCTATACTCTCCGTATGATTGCATTATTTGGATCTATTATAGTATTATTGTATATTTTACAGCGTGTCTGCTTTGAAATATATTTGATTATCTGTTGTTATTAAATACATTTCATTATTATTTAGTAATAGTAAGTGAGAGTCTGGCGTTGTTACCATCATTGATTTTCTAACACTTTATTTTTTTAATATTATTTTTTGCTTAACTAGTCTTTTTTGAAGGACTGAATAAGACAATAATAAACAACAGGTATCTTTGTGTGTTGAATGATTTATAATGTGAAGGAAATTAAAGTACACTTAAGAGGTGTTTACAACTGATTCCTGACAGAGAGGTTACAAAAGAAAGTAGATGAGAGAGAGCAAAATAAATGGTGCATGAAAGAGCACGGAGAGGACCTTGGAAGTAAGAGAGAGAGAAAGGAGGAGTATGTAATTAAAGAAGAGAGTTCACTACAGAAGGAAAAAAGGAAGCAAATGAGCAAAATAGAACAGCTGTTACAGACACACCACTAGAGCTCTATAATGGACAGCAATGTTTCGTAAACAACCTTCAACCATTTCACAGCATTTCACCAGACCTTCTTTGTAAATAGACGTACAATACTGTGCATGTGTGTTTGTGTGTGGCCTTCAAAACAACTGAATGATCAAGTTATCCTCTGCCACTTGAGAAAAATGTCTTCATGATAAAACATTATGGAGGAATGAAATGAAAGCTGTGGGCCTCTCGCCTACACATTGTTAGAGGCTGATGCATTCTCCTCCTCATCAATGTCCTTGTCTGAGCACAATAAGTCTGTCCGCAGGAGTAATTTGTTGCTTGTTTGGTAAGTGTGTAATTTGTGGTTTATATGGGAAGGGATTTGTGGAACTTTTATTGAAATAAGGTACATTCCATGGAGCCCATCAAAGATATTAAGCCATTATGGGTCACACAGACTTCATGTTTCTGTATAATTACCGTTGAGTGCTTCAAATTATAACAGCTGTGGTGATATTAAGACCAACAGCACTCTTGCTTGTCTGATACTGCTTTTATGCAGTAATGGTTCAAGTTAATAACGAGATCATTTTAGTGGCTGTGTCTGAAATCACATACCCTCTGAATAATAACGTTTGAATAAGTACTTTGTAACTGTTAAAAAGTGTGTTCTATATAGTATGAATGTGTTTAGTACGAATGTAATCTGGATGTACTACATTCGTCATGTTGCTATTGTCATGTAACCTCTCGGTGTCAACTTATATGCATACAAATCCTAACAAATCCTCTCTCGTGGCGTAATTCAGAATGGACGTAGTAGGTCATCAATATAGTAGTGAAGTATGCATATTCAGATGCAGCCAGTCACTTGTTTAGTTCATGAATGAATTAGTGACATGAAGTTATCTGTTTGGATTGAATGATTCAATGATTTACTCGTAAAGTCATGCGCTTGTTGCCATCAACTGGTATAGTTAAGTAACCTGCAGAAAGGTTCTCTGAAAAATCTACAGCACAGATTGACAGTCCTTGCATTAGGCTACTGTACATACAGGGACTCTCATTTCAAAATTACCTAAGGTTCAGTGGAAATATGCTTACATACTGTATTGTACATAAAGTATTGTCTCAGCATAACACTGCAGTCTACACCATGATGGTCCCAACACAGGCGATAGGCCAAAATGGGGTGTGACCTCTATCTTGCCCCCTCTCTTTCTATGTATCTCTCTATTTCTGACACACAGACACACTACAGCTCATGTACAAAACCACCGGTGTTTGTGTTATTGTCTGACACTGATACACTATCATTACTGAGCATGAGCTTGAAAACACAATCTTCTTGCAAATACGAGAACAAAGGGTTGATACTCGAGGTACGCATTTATAGGAAGGAATCATTCTCAATTATAACATATAGCTGTCTGAGTACACCTCCTGTTTTGCAGAAAACCCCGATCCCCTCTCAACTGTTCACAGGGAATCCCGATGGAAAAAAATGAGTTATTGCTGTTGGAGGCTGATGTCTCAGTGCTTAATGGACCAGGACTCGCTTTAGATTCCATTCTAAGACTATATATATATAGTTTATTTTCTGTATTATCTGTATTGTGTATTCCATTCTATTTTCTGCCTATTTCAATACTTTGAGTGCTGTATATGCTCTGGCAAAATATGCTGACAATCATCCCAGTAAAGCAATGTTGACTCTGAGATCCCTAGCGACAGCCTTAAGACCCTTTAATATGCTGCTGGTCCATGCCAAATCCCACACACTTGAGTAAAACATGTCTATCTCAGATGCCCTACACACTGCTGTGATATTTTACAACCCAACCATCCGGTAACCGGATGATGCGGTGCTCTGAAAATGCCCACTCCCCACAAGAAACCCCTTCCCCTTATATCAACTCACCTCGTTATTTCGAAACTGCAGCCTTTCCTGAGTAACAGGGCTCTCTTTCGCATGATCCCCGATTTCTCTCGCCCCAAGTACATGTTAATATCCGAATTCATGGTGGTGGGATAGCAGGGCACACGGGTCCTGACTGCACACGCAGAGACAGAGTGATAATGATGGTGATGCGGCTCTGCTCCGCGTCTGGCGAATGGAGAACCGGGAGGGCGCACAAAGAGAGAGTGGTATATAAGATCAACAGTGGGTCCTCCTCCACGGGAAAAGCAAAAAAGTCAGCCACACACTTTCTGCGGCCCGAGAAGGTATTATTTAAGTGGGTAAAATGTGCTCAGTGTTGAAGAAGGGATTCGTAAACTCCATTCACATCGGTTCCTTTGGATCAGAAGCGCAAAAGTCGTCGGCTGGATAATCTCCGGGTCGATCCCCCGTTCTCCGTTGTTTAGGGCACGTATACTGGAGTAATATATCGCTCCAGCAGTTGAGTCTGCGCGGTCCTAATGTCTACCCAGAAGAATGGAAGAAAAGACATGATTTTGTGGGGCGGCGACTCTCTCAAATGAACGAGCATTCATTTGCGCTGTCATTTTACTGGTAGTGAACATTTTTTCCTGGTGAGAACAATAAAGCCTAATTATTGATAAGACACTGTTTTTCTTTAATAAATTAATTTCTTTATCTATAGCTATTGTGTCATAGACTACACTCTATTTTAAAGAATTTACTCAGGGAGCCAAACCTCAAGCCATCACAGAAGTTTATAACAGCAGGCAGATACTGATACAGTAAGTGTGGAACAAATGTGTGTGTGTGTGTGTGTGTGTGTACATTAAAATAACTAACAACAAAATAACACACACATGCCCCAGCACAAGACTTATAAGGATTCACAAAAGACTAATAGGCCTAGCCAAATAGAGCAGATGTTCTCTAATGGATCAGAACCCAAAAGTGGCTGGCATGTCTGTTCTGATTGGGTCACAGATTGCAGGAAAAAAGGGATGCTAAATGCAAATACTGTGCAACCAGCCACATAATCTTTCATAGTTACAGTAACAGATTATCAACAAGATACTTTCTGTATCTTTTGTTGTTGACATCAGCCACCGTTTAACTTAATTTTTACATTGCCATCTGTGTGCGAGTGTTTGTGTGTTACAGTAATTCTTGAAGCGTTACTGGAAGAACTATCTGAGCATGACTCATGTTTGTCTAGTGGCAGGCAGCAAGAATCATGCTTGAAGTCATTTTCATTGCTCTGAAGGTGTATATGCGTGTGTCTCCATCTGAGTGTGTTTTAGCACATATACGACTTCTCAACAGTATGCATCATGAGCACATTAATTTGTTTATAGTGATGTACTTTAACCCATTTTATTTTATACTCCTCTACTGTGTAAGTACTTGAATGCCTTAGCAATACTGTAATGATTAAAGTCATGTCAATAAAGCTTTGTTGGTTTTGACTCTCACTTGGAGAGAGAGACGAAGGCACAGATAAACAGAAACGCAGAGACAATGAGCGAGAGAGATTTTAAGCAAACCAGCTGCCCTTGATTTATTTGGCATAGACGTCTTAGTCAGTAGAGTAATGGCAAATACATTTGATCTGTCAGATTATTATTATTTTTTTTTACTTGACAACAGCTCAGCCAATCAAAGTGAATTCTAAAAACTGATAAAAGTCAATGACATGCCTATTTGTGCTATGCATATTTTGTAAGAGAGAGATGGTGTCCAGCCTTGTCTTGTATAAGGATTCTTTGTTGTCCAGATGGTAATACTGTGTACATTTCACTCACTGAAGGAGAACGTGTGGTTTGTGTGTGTGTTTGTGTAGAACTTGGCTGGGAGGCAGCATGTTGATTTTCTGAGACAGCAGGATAAGATGAAATAAGAGAAAGAAAATAAGATCTTGGTTATTGTCAGACAGACTTGTCTAATGTGCAACACTTGCGAGTAGACAAAAGGTATGTGTGTGCTAAATCAGTGAGGCAGATGATTGTGATGTGAAGTATGCAACGTAATATTGTTGTTATTGCACAACTGATTGCATCATTTGTATTCAATCAGGTTTCTTAGTTGTATCACAATGATATTAGTGTATCTTGATCAAACTTGTATGCTGTTTTTCTGTCCACAATCAGTGGTGTTCTTTTATAAAGCCTGTCAAAGGGATGGGGATGTTGGTATACAAAAAACCATCCTCCATATATTTGACAGAGGGTTACCCTGGATACGCCAGTGGATAATTGGGGAAGCTCTGATCAGCTGATAGCGTGTGACTCTGATAAATGGAAACCATTGAAACATGGAGATTTTGAGATCATAATTAACTGTAATGGGTAACAAAGCCATTAACAGTGTGTTGACAGGAAGAATAGAGACCATAGAGTCAAGATTTAAACATTATGGCAATTTCTGTGTAAATTGTTCATAAAGCCGTTTTTACATGAATTGTGGCATGGAATTGAATGAGAGAGTTTACACAAGCATTACAAACTATTTACATAAAGACTCATTCTGCTCAGGTTTCATGAATGATGACCTGGCTGATTTTCTCCAGAATACAAGGGTTCAAGGTTTGACTGGTTAGTATGGCCCCGTTAACCCCTGCTGGTATATGTTGTAACTACACCATCTGTTTCTAAAAAGCCATTAAAAATTATATATATATATATATATATATATATATATATATATATATATATATATATATATATATATATATTAGGGCTGTCAAAGTTCATTTTATTAACGCGCGATTAATGCAGCGCGCATTTTCTGTTTGACCCGTGGCCTAACCCGTAGTTGGAGAAATGGAAATGTGTAAAAATATGTATATATATATATATATATATATATATATATATATATATATATGTATATGTGTATATATATATATATATATATATATATATATATATATAATGAAGAGTCAAGTGCCATCTGAAATTTTGTTCTAAAATTATCATTTTTATCAGGCTGCTATGTTTATGTTCAGCTGTTTCACTTTAATGGCAATGAAAAGAACCTATTCATTGGATTTAAAGTGAAATTACTGAACCTACACACAGGAGCCTGATAAAAATTATCATTTTAGAACAAAATTTCAGATGGCACTTAGAGGCTTTTGCATATCTGAACTCTTCATATATATATATATATATATATATATATATATATATATATATATATATATATATATATATATATATATATATATAAATAATTTTGAATGGCCTTTTAGAAACAGATGGTGTAGTTACAGTCCAGTAGTTACAGTGGTGTTGCTCCCGTCTTCAGTGTCACACAATCCTTCAGAAATCATTCTAATATGACTGACATCTATGATCTAATATGATTCGACTGACATTTTGGTTGACAAGTTCTGTGGTCCCATGAGCAAAGATGGATGTCAAATAACACACTTCCAGCACCCTTTAACAGCCACTGAAGTAAATGGGAATGCTAGCAGATCTTTCTCCAGGTAGGCTATTATAGACCATAATACCAATATTATCTTGGATAAACACCATAATAATAATTTCTTTATTGTGAAGTGTAGTGTTCTTGTTGACTCATTGCTAAATGAGTCATGTAGGTCCAGCTGGAATGTGGAATTTTACATTAGAGTGTTAAGCTCCCTGTATGCAGGAATTCAAGAAATAGTCTCTGCGTTCCCCTATACTTCCATAAACTCTCAGTGGCATGGCACATATGCATTTTCTTACAGATCAAACACACACACACACACACACACACACACACTCTCTCTCTCTCTCTCTCTCTCTCTCTCTCACACACACACACACACACACGTGCACACACGCGCACACACACTGTCCAAAGTGAAATTTTTCCACTGACATGGGGTGCTTGTGTTTTGATGTTCCACCCAGGGTGCATTTCTGCTCTGACAGTCTTAAGGTTAATCCTTGAACCAAAAACACGTGTTCACATACACACATATGCATACACACACAGGGTACATTGTGTCCCTGGGGCATCTGGTGGAAAGATGAGAGCTACTAAGAGATTAATTAGACTCACTTCAATAAGTCATTGAGATTCACACACACTCTCGTTCCCTCTTTTTCTCTCTCCCACTCTCCACTTCACCTCCTACCCACTCCTGGCAGTACCATTTGCATGAGTTTCATCTAACCAGAACTTTCTTTTTTATCACGTCTCCATTCCTTCCTTCCATCTCTAAGGTGACCTCTTTAAGAACACTTCCATAGAAACCGTAAGCACATTTGGTGCACTTGACCCGTCCAGCTGGTCCAGCCCTGCAGAGGCCCTATAAACTAGATCTGGTTTTACTGAGTACTTCATTAGGAGATTATTACTGAATGAGAATACATGAATGTGAATGAAACAGTCATTCTTTTTGACTGAGCAAGGATAAATCTAATGAATTCATGCATTAGAGCTGAAGGAGACGCTTTCATGAATAAAGGGGGGCAATGAGGCGTGACATGCTACATACAATAACAAATTTAATGTGGGAAAACATTATACATTTAACACATCTTTTATGTCAGTTAATATGGGAACAGGACAACAAGCAGAGGTACATTTATCTAGAAGGAAATGGCACAAATAAGTAGATTAGATTTAATTTCCATGGGTTTTCCAGTTATTCATGATATCTGGACAGCAATTGTTTAAAATTAATTTTGTAAGGGATAATATAGAGTCAGCTGGTCATTCTCAGAAAAATAAACCCCATCACAGTTATCAGGACCACAACACCAATTGGTATGGATACTGTAATATAGATTTATTTTCTTGTATATTATCTTACAGCTTCTGCAAAGAAAAAAATCATCCATTACACTGTACAAAACAATTGGCCTAGCAACAAATAAACACTGCATCAATATTACAGTCATATTAAACCTGAAGTGTTTTGAAGTCATTTTTGCTACAGTCAAAAATTGATATGCAAGACGGTGACAGTTGTGTTTGTATCAACAAAGTGCAAGCAAAGTATATATATATATATATATATATACACTTCGGGAAGTCGTGGGTTCGAGTCTCGGGCCGGCAGGAATTGTAGGTGGGGGGAGTGAGTGTACAGCGCTCTCTCCACCCTCAATACCACGACTGAGGTGCCCTTGAGCAAGGCACCGAACCCCCAACTGCTCCCCGGGCGCCGCAGCATAAAAATGGCTGCCCACTGCTCCGGGTGTGTGTTCACGGTGTGTGTGTGTGTTCACTGCTGTGTGTGTGCACTTTGGATGGGTTAATTGCAGAGCACAAATTCCGAGTATGAGTCACCATACTTGGCCACATGTCACTTCACTTTCACTTTATATATATATATATATATATATATTAGTGCTGGTCAATGATTAAAATTTTTAATCGCGATTGTTATGCACAAAATTCAATAATGAATTCAAAAGTAGTGTATTGTGCACTTTTTTAATTTAAAAGTACTGCTATATGAACAAAAGTGCAATAACATTTGCACAAGTGTTTGCAAACACTTTAATCAAATAAGGTGCTTTTTTTTACAGCTGTATTCCTTTTACATAGTAGCAGTAGCAGTTAAAATATTTCTTGTAAATCTCATCTTATAACATTAATGTAATCAAATTAAATATAAAACCAAAGCTATTTGCCACTGCCATGGCATTAATGTTTTTATAGAAAATATTTTAGAGTTTGTTATAGAAAAACAAGTTATGCTCAGAGTCCAGAGCCTCGATCATAACATTATAACAGGCACCTTCCGAGTAGTATATACAGTGCCCTCCAAAAATATTGGAACAGTAAAGACAAAATTGCTCTGTTGGCTGTGGAGTCAAGACATTTACAAATATGATTAAAAGATGAATATGAGACAAAACTACAGAATGTCACATTTTATTATTGGGTGATTCAACACACATATGTTTTACCAGCTAAGAAGTTCAGCACTTTTAGAGTTTCATCCCCCTATCTGATGTGAGCATAAGTATGGGAACAGTTGCCTCACAGGTCTTTCTAAGTGATCAGCTGTGTCCTGTTGCATTAATTCTTCAGATATTAAAAGCAGGGAATGTGTCGTATCAGTTACAGTGGGTACGGAAAGTATTCAGACCCCCTTAAATTTTTCACTCTTTGTTATATTGCAGCCATTTGCTAAAATCATTTAAGGTAATTTTTTTTCCTCATTAATGTACACACAGCACCCCATATTGACAGAAAAACACAGAATTGTTGACATTTTTGCAGATTTATTAAAAAAGAAAAACTGAAATATCACATGGTCCTAAGTATTCAGACCCTTTGCTGTGACACTCATATATTTAACTCAGGTGCTGTCCATTTCTTCTGATCATCCTTGAGATGGTTCTACACCTTCATTTGAGTCCAGCTGTGTTTGATTATACTGATTGGACTTGATTAGGAAAGCCACACACCTGTCTATATAAGACCTTACAGCTCACAGTGCATGTCAGAGCAAATGAGAATCATGAGGTCAAAGGAACTGCCTGAAGAGCTCAGAGACAGAATTGTGGCAACAGATCTGGCCAAGGTTACAAAAAAAATTCTGCTGCACTTAAGGTTCCTAAGAGTACAGTGGCCTCCATAATCCTTAAATGGAAGACGTTTGGGACGACCAGAACCCTTCCTAGAGCTGGCCGTCCGGCCAAACTGAGCTATCGGGGGAGAAGAGCCTTGGTGAGAGAGGTAAAGAAGAACCCAAAGATCACTGTGGCTGAGCTCCAGAGATGCAGTCGGGAGATGGGAGAAAGTTGTAGAAAGTCAACCATCACTGCAGCCCTCCACCAGTCGGGGCTTTATGGCAGAGTGGCCCGATTTTCTGTCAATATGGGGTGCTGTGTGTACATTAATGAGGAAAAAAAATGAACTTAAATGATTTTAGCAAATGGCTGCAATATAACAAAGAGTGAAAAATTTAAGGGGGTCTGAATACTTTCCGTACCCACTGTATATCCATTACTTCTGCATTCTGAATCTTGCATTCGATGATGACACACACAAACCAGGATGAAGATGAGGGAGCTGACTTTGAGAGAAAAGCAAGCAATTTGGATGCTAAAAGAAAAGAGGAAATCAGTTATAGCTATAGCAAAAACAAAGGGCATGGAGAAATCAAGAGTTTGGAAACCACCAGCGACACCAGCAACCAACAACAACCTGATCGGCTGAGAAAACAACAGTAGTTGATGACAGACAAATCATAAAAGCTGTGAAAATGAACCCTAAAAGACGTGTCTGTAAAATCACCAACAACTTCCAGGAAGCTGGGGTGATGCTCTGACAATCAGGAGACTTTGACACAGAATTACAGATGCTACACAGCAAGATGCAAACCTCTGACCAGCACCAAAAATAGAAAGGCAATATTAGAGTTTGCAAAAAAGCAAAAGGTGAGCCAGAAGAGTTTTGGAACTGTGTTTATGGACCGATGAGACAAAGATGAACCTTTATCTAAGTGATAGGAAAGCAAAAATGTGGAGAAAAAAAGGGAACTGCAATGATCCCAAGCATACAGCCTCATCTGTAAAGCATGGTGGAGGTGGTGTCATGGCATGGGCATGCATGGCTGCCTCTGGAACAGGCCCTCTCAACTTTACTGATGACTTAATGTATGATGACAGTAGCAGAATGAATTTTGAAGGGTGCAAAACCATCTTGCCTACCAATATTCAAGAAAATAACACCAGATTCATTGGGAAGTGCTTCATATTGCATCAGGACAATGACCCAAAACACCCTGCCAGTTCAGTCAAGGAATTTATAAGGGCAAAGAAATGGAAAGTCTTAGACTGCCCAAGTCAATCTCCAGATTTAAATCCGATTGAACATGAATTTCACTAGCTGAAGAGGAGAGTAAAGGCAGAAACTCCCCAAAACAAGCAACAATTGGAATTGGCTGCATTAAAGGCTGGGAAAAGTATTTCAAAGGATGAGACCAAGAGTCTGGTGATGTCTATGGGTCACAGGGTTCTGCAACAAAATAATAGCTTTTAATCTTTTATATCTGCCTTATGTTCAACTGTCCCAATACCTATGCTCACATCAATGAGTGGGATGAACTCTAAAAGTGCTGTTCTTTCTATTTGGTAAAACATGTATGTGTTGAAACGGCTAATAATAAAATGTGACATTCTGTACTTTTGTCTCATATTCATCTTTTAATCATATTTGCAAATGTCTTGACTCCACAGCCAACAGAGCAATTTTGTCTTTACTGTTCCAGTACTTATGGAGGGCACTGTATATCACACACACACACACACACACACACACACATTATATATATATATATATATATATATATATATTAGGGCTGTCAAAGTTCATTTTATTAACGCGCGATTAATGCAGCGCGCATTTTCTGTTTGACCCGTGGCCTAACCCGTAGTTGGAGAAATGGAAATGTGTTGCCAACTTAGCGACATTGCAGACCCCTTTAGTGACTTCTTTTTCCCTTCAAAAAAGCGCCCGAACCTTATTTAGTTTCTGAGACTCGCCGGCACTGCCGTGCGAGCGCGAGGTCTTGCTTTCCCAGCACGCGCACACACCTCTCTCTCTCTCTGTGCATCTGCATTATTCAGAGAGCGGCAGAGAGGAGCGCCGCTTTCAGTTAAACACACATATTATGTTGCTTCTCTAATTTTAAATGCAAGTATAGCCGAAATCACAGCACAGCTATTGTCTTTATGTTATGTGTATTTGATTTCATCAGACGACGACTCGATTATCAGGATTTTTGGAAGGATTAACATCTTGGAAGGGAGAGCTTTTTATGTAGTCTTAATGGGTCGCATTTCAATCACTATTTCATATTCATTCCGTTGTCTGACAACAGAAACAGTAAAATATACCAATGAAAACAGTTTTATTGAGAATTTAGCTGCATCAAAATATAGTATGTGGGCACAGAGAGGCAAACAAATGTAATAATAAATAATAAATGTACATTTTGCATGTTCAGAAGAAGAGTTGCCCTGTCGTGCAAAAATGTAAACAAGTAAATTGTTCAGTGCAAAGAAAGAGAAGTAATTGGAACCTGGAATTTCTTTTTTCATGTGTCTAATAAACATGAACAAGTTCTTTGAAAAACATCTATGGCCTTTGAAATATGTCTAGTCTTCATGCTCTGTGTTGACTATGGTTTCAATAAACATACATTTGCATAAATCATCCATATTTTTCCATGCCCATGTTGATTAGAGTATTAAAAACTAATTTAAAAGTATTAATTTGAGGTACATTTAGAACAGATACAAATGTGCGATTAAGTTGCGATTAATCATGAGTTAACTCATGACAATCCTGCGATTAATCACGATTAAATATTTTAATCGATTGACAGCCCTAATATATATATGTCAGGGTTCTGGACTTATTGTTCTTTGTTTTCCTCCTGTTCTTCCTGAGTCTCCTTATTTGGTAATTTTCCTGTTCTTGTTTAGTTGATTGAAAAAAGTACTTTCCCCAAGTCTCCTGCGTCCTTCCCACCTTACAACCCGTGACAGTTGAACGGACCCCTTCCCAGAAGGTTGACTGCAGCTGAGGACGCGCTGTGGGGTTTGCGGCAGGCTGGTCGGACGTTGGAACGGTACGTGGAGGATTTTATCGAGCATATTGATATTGTCCTTTTTCATCCCGCTCCAGCTGGAAGGCGCCTTATCTCCCCAGCTCACCCCACATCGAGAACCTCCACATACCGCACCAACGGCTCGGGCCACCTGCCCAACTCCAAATGTCCCCTTATCCTCTGAAGCTCCACATGTGTCCTCAGCCCAGAGCCTCTGTCCGTGGCTCACTCAAGGCCGCCGTCTGCGGCGAAGTCAAGGCCGCCGTCCACGGGGAAATCCAGGCTGCCGTTCGCGGCTCATTCAAGCCCGCCGTCCGTGGGGAAATCCAGCCCGTCGTCCGCGGGGAAAGCAAGCCATCCATCCGCGGCTCCGAAGTCATGCCCGCCGGCGGACGCAGATGTGCCCCTGGGATTATTGGTGGCGTATGAGGGTATGAGTTGGAGCCCAGCTCCAGAGCCCACTCCTCACAAGCGCCCTCCAGTGTCCACTCCTCGCCAGCGCCCTCCGTTGCCCACTCCTAGCAAGCGCCCTCCAGTGCCCGCTTCTCACAAGTGCCCTCCAGTGCCTGCTCCTCCAGAGCGCCCTCCAGAGTCCGCTCCTCCAGAGCCAATTCCAGTGCCCGCTCCTTCAGGGCCCATTCCAGTGCCCGTGCCTCCAGAGCGCCCTCAAGTGCCTGCTCCTCCAGAGAGCCTTCCAGAGCCCGCTCCTCCAGAGTGCCCCCCAGACTTCATAGTTTTCCCCAAGAAAAGGGATTTGGTCAATTTGGTCATTTTCCTGTTCTTGTTTAGTTGATTGATTATTCCTAGCACCTGTTTTAGTTCTCCTTGATTATGTTCTATGTGTTTATAAGTCTTTTTCTGTTCACTCATCCATTTATGTTGTATTTCCTGTTTTTCTAGTTTGATTTATTAAAACGAAGAAAAAAGTACTTTCCCCAAGTCGCCACACAACACTGTGACTATATATATATATATATATATATATATATATATATATTAGGGGTGTCAACGCGATTAATCTAAAAATTTTAACGTGTTAATATTTTTTTAACGCAAATTATTCATGTGATAATATTTGAACCCAACTTCTTCCCGTCATGGCAGCGCTGAAGGTTATCTACAAAGACTATAGAAATACAAAGACGGTTCACTCCTATACTTATGAATGGGAGAAACTGCAACGCGCTATATGGCGGGATAGTCCCGCCTTCTAAATGAAAGAGCCAATCGCTGATTGGTAAATTCATTGCGTCACTACAGCGGCCGTTAGAAGCTCCGGTTCCCATAGAAACCGGAGGCTAGAGCAGCCGGTGAGCATGCGCACGTTGCGCAGTCATAATAAGCGCCTTGGAACTGCCCATGCGCATTGGCTGGTCTAGCCTGAAAAATAAGCTTTTAAACGCTATTTGAGCATAAGAAACAACATTCATGGGGCAGTTCATTTCAGATTTTGTTGCTGATTTGAAATGTGTAATTTAATCGCGAGTTCAGCGAGCAGTTTTTGAGATCTCAGGATTCCCCCATTCATTTAGATAGGACTTGGTCTTGTTTGAGCTGTCCGGAGGCGTTGCAAATATGGCGGCCGAGTGAACGGATCTTAAAAGGGACTTTGTTATCTATCGTTGTGTGATGAGGGTACAGCGAACCAGTGTTGCCAGGGCAGCGGCACAAGTAGCCGTGGGCTATTTTGAAAATACAGTCGCGGGAAAAATTACAGAGCCGCGGGTTTTTAAAATATATCCTTTTACTAATGTGTATTATACTTGGAATGTATACCTGGCAACTTAAGAACAGAGAGGCGGCTGTAACATCACAAACAACGTGAGTTTCAGCAGAGCACACGTTAAGGCTTTTACACAGCAGAAATAAACATGACAACAGCCACTATAGATTATATAAGATAATAAACACACGATTACGATAGGATATTTGTATGTGATTTTCTTGAGATGAATGTGTACATCTGAAATGCTAATTTGTGCAGCGATATAAAAGGCTATAAATAGCATATTTTAACAACAATAAACGACTAAATTCCACATGTGATCGCAAAAGGAAGTTATTACAAACACTCGATGGTGGTTTAAAGTGAGTTCTGAGTAAAAGTGTACTATTAATCTAATAAATTGTCTTATGTAGCATGATGCTAATATTAGCTCTAATGCACCTGCAGAACAGGTCCAATTCTTCTTCATAATGCATTTTGTCATAATACTTCACGTAAGGTCGCAAGAAAATGTTTTGTTGTATTTATTTAGAAATACGTTTGATAATAGTTGGGTAAATGTATACTGGGATTGAAGCGATGTGGCTTGGTAAACGTTGTATTGGCAGCATAAAGGCTGATAATGGCTGAATAAAAACAGAAGAATAATGATAAAAGAATAATAAGGATTATGTCTCATACCTGGCGGAGGTGTGAAAGGTTCTGTTTCCTTAAACTAGTTTGTCATGCATTTCTTTATTTCAACACATTTACAGGTAAATCCTTGTATTTTAAAATTGTGATTAATCATGATTAATCACAGTCCATGACTGTGATTAACGCGATTAAACTTTTTTATCGATTGACAGCACTTATTGATATATTATATATAAACACACACACACACACACACACACACACACACACACACAGACAGATACATATCAGTATATATATTTGATAGGGACTTTAGCACGAGTCTGCGGTGTGATATGAGAGGCATGTTCTGGTAGCTCGGTGTTTCAGTTACTGTCATGAGTGATCTGATATATGCCATTGCTATTGGATGACAGTAAATATTATGAAATATCAGACTGCTGGATGGTGCGACTGACCAATCAAAACTGAGTGCTCTAGAGTACCAAGATAATGCTTACAAATAGCATTAGACCTTATGGTAGTGTCATATTTCATATTTGACAGGAATGAAAACAAGGGATGGATGCCAATGGACTTGATGCACGATTGCTTCTTTGCTTATCCTCAGTGGCCACCGCAACGTTGATTCGATCCAGCTTTACATTAACAATATTTATAGCTTCTGGGACTTATTACTAACACATTGTGTTTTAATAAAATATACTAAAATGTTATTTTTACTATAGTTGATATTAAATGAAATACTATATTCTACTATAAAATATATAATTAAATATAATTAGTTGTGATTTGCACTTATGTGAGGTGCACTTATTTGACAGAAAGAGTTTGCTACCACAGTTTGCTATAAGAGAATACTCCACTGGAAGATTTTAGCGGAAATTTGTTACTGTCAGCATGCATAGAATCTGTTGTGAGTTACAGGACTGTAAGTCTATCCCTCAGCCTGGTTTTCATCCATGAAAATTCAGATGTTAGCTACCCTGACTACGGTATATAGTGGAATATTTTAAAGGACTTATATGACTGACTTCTACCTTGATCTTTGCAGGTTTTCCATGACTGTGGGAACCCTACAGACGGATGGATGTTGCAATTCTAACAAATCTTACAGGACTTGGGGTGGACAATAATAAAAGAAAATCCTTGTGAATAATAGGAGGTTGTATAAATAAAGCTTTATATTTACTTAAACTAATAAATGTATAATGCTTATATATCACTCGTTTCTTACCTCTGCAAGACAAAGGCAGCCTGTCCGGCTCGCTTTGGCATTAATGTCTCAATTAGAAGATATGTGTACTTTCTTTCACATACATATTTCACACATCATTCCAGTGTTGTATTTCTTCATAATTTAACTGACCACCCCCCAAAAATCCACATAAAGCTCTTTCTCACACACATACACCCACACTGAACAAAGCCAAACATGGACACCTTAATTGCCTGGTAGCTCAGATTGATGCAAATGTTTTGGCTGCAACTGGCCAAAGGGCTGATAAATCAATCTCATTTGCATCTTTTACCATGCAAAAAAAAAAAAAAAAGACATTCTGTACATTATAAGGCAGCTGGCTCTAATACAGACATGCAGCAGATATTGTTATGTGTCTTTCTGTTTGGGAACATGATCATAACAGATAGCAGCATCCTTATCTGTTGGCAGAGCACAAACAATTATCCAGAACTGATCACAAGTGTGGTCATCCAATCCCGAAGGTCATGCTAAATCATCTATGACAGATTTTCAGAATGTCACCACTTGCTGTACATAATGGACAGGCGCAAGCATGAAGTCCTCTTGTGAGAGATGAAAGGAGGAGATAGGGAGGTGGACTGATGCCAGAAAATATTAATACAGGCATGAGGTGAACAGTTGTTTAAATTCTTTTTAGCAGTGACTGTTATAAAGTACCAATTAGTGGTTTGGCTACGCTTACTCATTCTTTAATATTACTATTCCACATTTTATTATAACAATAAAGACATCAAAATGATGAAAACAATGAAATAACCAAGATTTATGGGAATTATGAAATTACCAATAATGTGAAACAAATCAAAAAGTTCATATTTTAGCTTCTCTTTACTGCTCTGCACATTCTCTGGTGTATCCTGGGATGCTTTTAAAATAGTAATTAAAGAGTTCTCATTTACAATGGACATTTTTTTGAGTGCTTTTCATCCACTATCCACTCATGAAGGAATAAAGAGCAGTAAAATACAAAGAATGAAAGAATTTAAAATTAAAGTTTATTCAATATTTCAAGAATCTAAGCATAAATGTTTTGATTAAAAGGTTTTAAAAAGTGTGTGAAACAAAATTCAGTGAAATGTGTCAGGCTTATGTCTGAAATAATATAATATTGTGGCACTGCTGGTTATCCAGCATGCTTTAAACACTAGGGTCAAATCAGAGCGAGTTTGAGCTGGTTACGTGCAAAGACTATAAAAGTATGGAAAACAGTTTTGGGAAGTATTCATAGTTGACTGAATATTTATATTTGCTGTAATATTGCATGTTATTATGTGTGTTGCTATTGTGGCAATTTATAGTTCAAACTGTGTAGATTCAGCCATATGTTTTGTTGTTATCAGCTTATGTTATGTTGTTTACTACAGGGTAGTGTAGGGATGATCTGCACGAGTTAGTGCACTCTCAGGGCTGGGTTGCGGCAGGAAGGGCATCTGGCGTAAAACATGTGCCAAATCGGTTGTGCGGATCACTCCGCTGTGGCGACCCCTGATAAAAGGGAGCAAGCCGAAGGAAGAGAGAGAGAGTGCAGGGATGATCTACTGTTATACAAAAGCAAAAAGACAGAAACAAGTTAGAATTTTAGCACTTTCTGTTTTATCATCCTGAAGTCTTTAGATGTTTTGAACTGATTTTTGGTTAAAATGAATGAGGTCTGTGGTCAACACAAACTCAGGATATTTTGTTGTTTCAAGTACATCATGCCAAACAGATAAACTCATCTACTTACTTGTCTGCTTTTACAGTCTAATTGTGTTTGTACCCTTGGAAATGACTCTAACTTTCAGAGAAAATGTTTTTAAACCAAGACTAAAAGAGTTGGTGGTGACATTTAATCATGCGGCTGCGGAGTAGTTCAGTTAATTAGATACATTTTCATATATCTTTCCTAGGTCTGAGGTGACTTATTCCCTTTTGGTTATGGTTAAGAGCTTCATATATAGATCTATCTTGGCTCTTTGAGAAGATAACCAAGGTTTTAGAAGAAATGAGCAGGAAAAAGTGAGGGGGAGAGGAAAATAAAGGAGAGAAGGGGGGAGAGTGAATGATAGATCATGACTCATTCAGTTTTGTGCCATCTGCTACAATCAGACAGCCGTGCCATGAGGTTAAACTAAGGTCGTAGCTCTCTGTCTCTCTGTCTCTGATAATACACACACTCACATGCATACGTGCTGTTCCTTTACACATCTTGTGCATTGTGTCTCTGCGCAGTATGATGGAGGTTGAACTATTGTTTTGTGTGCATTTAGTCTTATAATGGGCTATTATTTTCCCCATGGGAAGATCACCATGGCAGTATAAACTAGTGAAATGTGTGTGTACGACTTTGACTTTTAACTTTTAATATAGGGCTTATAATGCACGTAACATGAACACCAGTCAGTGCGATCCAGAACTGGTGTAAAGAAACCTAATATACAATGCACAATTATGAAAACATTTATGAAAAATGTGTGTTGAGTGCTCTTCATCTACTGATTAATGAAGGAAGATTCAGTATTTGATTCTGAATTTTGACTGTAGTATGTCCTCATGATTTTGGTGACTGTTTGTTTTTGAAAATCAAAAAACAAAACAAAACAATATTAATCTAAACACAACATGCAATGCCCTGAAAGAATATAGGTCTACTGCTGTATCTTTTTTGTTTTATTTGTGTTTCATAATTGTAAATGTAACAAAAATAGTTTGTATTGTGACATGTTCTATACTGTTTTATTTTGTGTAACTGTGAATATATTTAATTTTGTATTTAAATGAATGGTTTAAGAAAAATATAATATTTTGAAATAGCAGGTGAATAAAATAGATTATATAATATAACATATAATATGACAATAAATGAAAAACATGCATAATTGTGTTTCTAATTACTAACTAAAACTTGACAGGGAGAAAATGAACATGAGATTGGCTGTCTTTCAGAACTGGGTTATAGTAATAATAACGTCTCGGTTACGTATGTAACCCTCGTTCCCTGAAGGAGGGAATGGAGACGTCACGTCGGTGACGACAAATGGGATCTCGCTTAGAGAGACCAATCCACTTTGAGTGTAAACTAAACGAGCCAGTGCACATTGGCATGCGATGATTGCATCCGGCTGCCGCTGATGACAGCGCGAGCATAAATAGGCAGCAGGTGCAACGCATACCAGGTTTTCGCTGAGGAACCGAGCCGGTAACCCGGCCACTCAGCGGTGCTACAGCAGCCGTGGCAACGGGATGTGACGTCTCCGTTCCCTCCTTCAGGGAACAAGGGTTTCATACGTAACCGAGACGTTCCCTTTCAGTCCGTCACTGCGAGTCACGTCGGTGACAGACAAATGGGATCCCTACCAAAGCGCCATGGATGCTGCCCCTTCCAGTGTCCTGTGCGAGACACCTGCGCCTTTTGGTGTAGGCCGGGCTCGCAACAAGAAGGCCAGTCACTGTTGTTGTAGCACTACCCACTCAGTGAGATTGCATAACACTGGGGAAACGTACCCGTTCCACTTGGAACAAGAACATTGAGGAAGCCCCGTCCTTCCCGAAGGAGGTTTCGGAAGCACTTACACATATGGATCCGTTTAGGTGCATATGGAAGAATCTGAGGTGATTACAACCCTCTTGAAAAATTACAGAGAGATCTGCCGGGGAAACACGGGCTCTAAGACTATACTGTGGACTTTACACATACGGGATCCACTCAGGTCTCTACATATGGAACCCAGCCCTCTACCGTTTCTCACGGATTCATCGAGTGAGGGCCTGGCACCGGATGCTCTGCCACGTCTGGCTACCGAGGGGACAGAGGAGCTTGACAGGGTCTACAGTACGGACACTCTGGAGTAGTCTTAGCAGTTTTAGCAAGCCGACACTACACCGGGGCCTCTCAGTGCCTCTACCCGTTTGAGGTGAGAACACAGGAGGATACCAGCTCAACACGAAGACTATAGAATCTAGCAAAAGTGTTGGGGGTCGCCCAGCCCGCAACTCTACAGATATCTGTCAGCGAGGCGCCACGAGCCAGCGCCCAGGAGGATGCAACACTCCTAGTAGAGTGGGCTCGCAACCTGAGCGGGCAGGGCTCACCCCGTGCCTGATAAGCCAGGGTGATGGCATCCACTATCCAGTGGGCCATCCTCTGCTTGGAGACAGCCTTCCCCTTCTGCCGGCCTCCGTAACAGACAAAGAGCTGGTCTGAGGTCCTGAAGCTTTGTGTCTGGTCCACATACCATCTCAAGGCGCGGACAGGGTAAAGCAAAGCTAGGGCTAGGTCTGCCTCCTCCGGGGCAGCGCTTGCAGGTTCCGTACCTGATTCCTGAAGGGGGTAGTAGGAACCTTGGGCACATAGCCGGGCCAGGGCTTCAGGATTGCCTGGCCTGGCCCCAACTATAGGCACGATTCGTCGACCGAAAATGCGTGCAGGTCCCCTACCCTCTTAATGGAGGCCAGTGCAAGCAGGAGCAGAGTTTTCAATAAAAGAAACTTTAGTTCGACTGACTGCAAAGGCTCAAATGGGCCCTGCTGTAGTGCTCTGAGCACTAGAGTCAGGTCCCAAGAGGGTATAGAGGGAGGCCTTGGAGGATTCAACCTTCTTGCCCCCCTAAGGAACCTGATGACCAGGTCATGCTTCCCTACCGACTTACCTTCCACAGGGTCGTGGTTAGCAGCAATCGCAGCGACATAGACCTTCAGGGTGGAGAGAGACAGCCTTCGCTCCAACCCTTGCTGCAAAAAGGAAACCACAACTCTGATCGGGCACAACAAGCAGGACCTGCTCCTCATCCCTGACTTTGCACAGTGTCTGTGCGAGAAGGCTCACTGGGGGAAACCCATATTTGTGCAGGTCCCGTGGCCAGCTGTGTGCTAGTGAATCCGTGCCGAGTGTTCCCTCGGTCAGGGAGAAAAACAACTGGCAGTGAGAGGTTTCTGGAGAGGCAAACAGGTCTACCTGAGCGGCTCCGAAATGACTCCGAATCAGCTGGACCATCCGGGGATGGAGGGTTAGGGTTAGGGTAGGGCCTCTGATGACACTCTCGAACCACCCGCTGCTGCCTACTGGCGACCGAGGTGGATGAGTGCAGTCCTGTGTTGGTCCGTCCGCAAGTCTCCATGCCCTCTTGGAACCCAGAGATAGAGGAAAGTGCTCTTTTGTCGAGAATTTGGGTACCGCCGGCCATAGGGCCGACGGTGGAACAAAACAAAACAAAAGATTCTTCACCCGGCCCTGCTCCGGGGGAGGGAGTGGTGCGTTCACCATCTCCCAAAGAGCAACTTCCTCCATCTCTGGGTCGCCCATCTCAGCTTGCTCTTACGCTTACCGGCACGTTTGACGGGGGCTTGGAAGGGCGGGGTGGCCTGCCTACACTTGGCTCCACAGCGCTGCTTGGGTGGAGGCTGCTGCGGCTGCTGTGCAGGAGCGGGAGCGGACGTAGAGTGCCGCCCTCGGCGACGAACAGGCTGGGGTGCTGCGGCTGGTGGACGGGTGGAGGCAGCAGCTGCCCGCCGGGGCAGGATGTGACGAATTGCCTCAGTCTGCCTCTGTGCGGCCGAGAACTGCTGGGCAAAGCTCTCGACTGCGTCGCCGAAGAGGCCGGTCTGGGACACGGGGGCATTAAGGAACTGAACTTTATTGGCATTCCTCATGTCGGCCAGACACAGCCAGAGATGGCGCTCCTGGACCACAAGTGTGGACATCGCACGACCCAGAGCACTCGCAGTGACCTTTGTTGCTCAGAGTGCGAGGTCAGTTGCGGTTCAGAGCTCTTTCAGAACCTCCGGATCATGACCACCCTCGTGCAGGTCCTTCAGTGCCTTGGCCTGATGAACCTGGAGTAACACCATAGCGTATAAAGCAGAGGCAGCTTCTCCACAGGCCGCATAAGCACTGCCAGTCAGGGCCAACGAATGCCTACAGGCCTGGGAGGGGGGCGACGGTTTACCCTGCCAGGTGGCAGCGGTGTTCGGACACAATTGCATCGCAACCGACCGCTCCACCGGAGGGACTTCGGTATACCCCCGCGCTGCCCCACCGTCAAGGGTGGTGAGGGAGGACGAGCCACCAGGGAGGTTTCTGTCAGTGAAAGGTGCCGTCCACGACCTGGTAAGCTCGTCATGCACTTCCGGGAAGAAAGGCACCGGGGCAGGTCATCCCGAGAAACCAATCGTCCAACCTCGAGGGCTTGGGATGCGGTGGAGGTTTCCACTTGAGCCCTACCCTCTTGGCGGCCCGGGAAAGCATAGCTGCCATTTCCGGATCAGACTCAGGCATTGCCACCATCCCAGAGGGCGGCAGCGCAGATGAATCTTCCTCTCCAGAAAGTTCCCCCTCCAATGCAGTGATCGGCATCCGGTCGTCGGGAGGAGCGCCGAAGGATACCGTTGGTACGCTCTTTAAAGAGGGCCCAGCGCGTTTCTTCGGTAGCTCAACTGGCTGCAGAGCGCAAGAGGAGCGATGGTTCCCTGAGGGTTGGTTCCCTGGAGGGTTTGCCACCACTGTAACCCTCAGACCGCCCGCACTACTGGCTGAAGTAGTCCTCGCCTGGCTGCCGCCAGGACGAACACTAGATCGCGGCAGAGGCAATGGTGATGCTGAATTTTGCAGCTTGTGTACTGGAGAGTGAATGCTGACCTTTTTCCCTCCCCTCAGTCATAAACAGAGGAACTGTTTGCATTGTTCTCAATAATAGCACTAACGCTTTAAACCTACAAAAGGTAATATGCTAAGGATAATGTTTTATCAGTCACTTATCCTCTTATGTAGGTTTGAATCCTTTTTTTCTGCCTTTCTTCCTCTCGCCCTTTGTTTATGGTGTGTGTGCATGTCCAACACCCTGACACAGCACACTCAAAGTGAGAAATTACATTTCTCATCCCTATAAGAATTGCTGCATCTGCGTTTTCACAGCGGTCTGTATTTATTTGCAAACACACACACACACACACACACACACAGAGCACAGAGATGGTTAACAAGGGAGCCACTCTCCTCAAATTGTTAAAAATAGCCCTTTAAAGCATGCATAGAGTATTAGGCCGTGTGCATGTGTGTGTGGTGCAGGTACTCAGTGTAAAGGGAATCTAAATGAACAACCTCTCTTGTTTCTCTCTTTCCATTTGTTAACCCGTAATGGACAAGGTTTACATCTAATGAGGTGTAATTTGCATGTAATTTCGACTATACGGTCAACCAGCACAACAGACAACAACTTGATCTCCCTTTGGGTTGAAAGGTCCTATTACACAAAGCACTCCAGTGAAGAACCTCGCTTATTTTAGCTGGTGAATAGTTCATTGATGGTAAAAAAAAAAAAAAAAGAGAGAGACAGAGAGAGCACATGCAATGCTCAAAATTAACTGTTCCCTGTGCCTCATTGTTGTCATTGTATTGACTGTTGCAGAAAAGATGGATCATTTGTGGATACAGAGACTATCTTTCTTTTTCTACACAGGGTGCTTGGAAATTGACAATGTGGTAATTTATTTATTTATTTATTTATTTTTTGTCTGTCATAATAAGCCATAAATTGTCTTCATGCTGCTATAGTACTGCTAAAAAAACCTGTTCATCTGCCTCATTTCCTGTGCTGCTCAAAAACACACCACAGGGGGGTGCCAGGATATTTAAACACTTAGATTAACAAACAAATCTGAAGACATTCACATCTACAGTATTTTTAAATGTCATACTTCCATTTGAGTCTTTCAGCGTGCCAAAATCAAACTGCATTGTTGCATCCAATTGACAACTTTGTCTGCTTGATTTTTGAAAGTGTATGAACTGTGTACATGCCTTCAGAATGTTCTATGAAAGAAATATTACATCTCAAAATAATCTACACTGTTGCATATAATTTTATACTATAGTTATTATAGTATAGCTTAATTACTGCTATGTTTTAACAGCTTTAGAAATATGACAATAATTCAACATTAGATTTCACTTAATCTTGTATATGTATTTTTTATTATTTATATTACACTGGTCCATTTAAGACAATTCATGTTGAATTTAGGTGCATGAAGCAAGTTGAAAGTGGTCTAGAGCCACCACAGATATATATATATATATATATATATATATATATATATATATATATATATATATATATATATGTGTGTGTGTGTGTGTGTGTGTGTGTGTGTGTGTGTAACGGGGCGAACGAGACGTGAGGCGTGCGGATCCAAGTGCAAACATTTATTAGACAGAGACGTGGTCATAACAGGCATGGTTCAAACAGTGGCAAACAGGTATAACACGGGCAAGACAGAGAAATCCTAGGGCAAGCGTGGGTCTTCGATCGGCGAACAATATCCAACAGGGTGAGGCAACGAGATACGAGCAATAGTCCAAGCAAGGTGCAAACAGAGTCCGAAACAGCAGGTAAAGAGTTAATCCAAGATACACGGGCAAAGAGCTAGACACGAGAAAACAGGCTAGGCTAGGCTAGGCTAGACTAGACTAGACTAGACTAGACTAGACTAGACTAGACTGGCTCCGTAATGCAGCTATCACACGGTGAGCGATAAGCACTGAACAATACTCGGCGAGCTGACTGAGGGAGTCCATGGCTTAAGTAAGGGGTGTGATGGGAATCAGCTGTGTGTGTCATCAGTGCAATGGATGATGGGAATTATAGTCCGAGGTGACGTGCAACAGTTAGTGTAGTGCAAGAGTTAATGTGGTGAACGAGTGACCTCTGGTGGTGAGTGAACGGGAGTTCATAGACCGGATTCGTGACAATATATATATATTATGGGTGTCAACGTTAACGCTTTAACGCATGCGATTAATCAAAAATTTTTAACGCGTTAATATTTTTTTTTTAACGCAAATTAATCGTTTGATAAGGTTTGACCCCATCTTCTTCCCGTCATCGCAGCGCAGAAGGTTATCTATCATTGTGTGATGAGGGTACAGTGAGCCAGTGTTGCCAGGGTAACGGCACAAGTGGGCTATTTTGAAAATACAGTCGCGGGAAAAATTACAGAGCCGCGGGTTGCGTTTTTTTGGGCTATTTTTATCATGTACCGCGGCCGCCCAAAGTGTATATAGACAAATAAAAATTAAAATAGATCCTTTTACTAATGTGTATTATACTTGGAATGTATACCTGGCCACTTAAGAACAGAGAGGCGGTTGTAAACATCACAAACAACGTCAGTTTCAGCAGAGCACACGTTAAGGCTTTTACACAGCAGAAATAAACATGACAACAGCCACTATAGATTATATAAGATAATAAACACACGATTATGATAGGATATTTGTATGTGATTTTCTTGAGATGAATGTGTACATCTGAAATGCTAATTTGTGCAGCGATATAAAAGGCTATAAATAGCATATTTTAACTACAGTAAACGACCAAATTCCACATGTGATCGCAAAAGGAAGTTATTACAAACACTCGATGCTGGTTTAAAGTGAGTTCTGAGTAAAAATGTACTATTAATCTCATAAATTGTCTTATGTGGCATGATGCTAATATTAGCTCTAACACCTGCAGAACAGGTCCAATTCTTCTTCTTAATGCATTTTGTCATAATACTTCACATAAGGTCGCAAGAAAATGTTGTTGTAATATTTATTTGGAAATACTTTTGATAATAGTTGGGTGAATGTATACTGGGATTGAAGCGATGTGGCTTGGTAAACGTTGTATTGGCAGCATAAAGGCTGATAATGACTGAATAAAAACAGAAGAATAATGATAAAAGAATAATAAGGATTATGTCTCATACCTGGCGGAGATGTGAAAGGTTCTGTTTCCTTAAACTAGTTTGTCATGCATTTCTTTATTTCAACACATTTACAGGTAAATCCTAATATTTTAAAATTGTGATTAATCATGATTAATCACAGTCCATGACTGTGATTAACGCGATTAATTTTTTTAATCGATTGACAGCACTAATATATATACACACCTATATACATATATATACGTATACACACACACATATATATATATATATATATATATATATATATATATATATATATATGACTTTACTTTCTACTAAAAAAAATAGGTTTAAATACTAGCACAAATCCATCAGTCTTCTGTGGAAGTCAGCAGAGAATCGATTGTGAGAACACAGAGCCTCTTCATGGGTGGTATCGATCTGCTCAACTTCTTAACAAAAATAAGTCCAGCTTTTGGTCCAGATACTGGTTCTTGCATTTTATGCCTCAGAACTATATTTTGAGTGGTCAATGCTTGGCTATTATTAATAAAAGACTGCAAAGCCTTGGAGAAGCAAAGATTGAAAGGGAGACGCAGTGAGGCACAGTTGACACCCTCATCCAGATCAATGCTCCAATCTATCATTGGAGAGAGGTCAAAAAGGTCTGTGCTTTTTTACAGGTGGGTAACAAAATTCAAACATGTGAAACAACCTGTGTTTTTGTGCACACATTTTTTTTTTTTTTTTTAATTAAAAAAGACTAACAAACTTTAACATTTACACACAAACTACTTCATGTTAGGAGAAAAGAAAACAGAATGTGAGACATGAAAAGGAACTGATAATATAGTAGTCAACATTTGAAGTGGATCAAAAATTTCATCAAAGTTTTCTTAAGACAAGAATACAATTTGTTTTTAGATTTTAGGACAACTTTGATGAAAGGTTTTGAGCCACTTCAAATGTTGATTCGTGTACATATTATGATTAGATGTTTTTTTAAAACCAACAAAAATGCATTAGAAAAATCAATATAAGTCTTTTGAGGGTCTTTGACCTTTTTCACTTCACACTGCTTTACTGGGCACAATGCTTTTTGGAGAAGATGTTTAATAATTTCTACCACTGCAAATACAATTCAGTGTGTGCTTCTCTTTGGTAGGACAGCTATCTGAATAAGGGTTAATGCTTTCCTGTTTTATATATATACTGCTAATGCAGTCAGCTTTGTGTGTGTGTATGCGCGTGTGTGCGCGTGTGTGTGTGCAGGGCCGTAGCTGGGGTCTACGGGGCCCCGGTGCAGGTTGTACCCATGGGCACTGTTTGAAACTGTTTAATTTGTATGCTTGTTCTATTTACTTATTTGTGCTATTTACACAATATTTAAGTTTTTTTTTTTTTTTTTTTTTTTTTTCAAGTTTGTAGGTGTCCAGGTACAGAAACTGAATAATCAAATGTAAAATAGCACTGCAGAGTCTTCACTGTAAAAATGAAATATACAGCCAAACCAAAATTTATTCAGACACATTTCTCACATTATCACAGTGTATTTGCTATAGTTTCGAAACTGGTAATAAAATATGACAAGAACTCAGAGTTAAACTGTGTCAGAACAAATTCATCTTGATAATGTCAGACAACTTTGACAGAAAAGTATGTAATGGATTACAATCAACCAAAAATCCAGAAAACTGTTAGTATGACAATATTTATTCAACTATTAATACTTCGTTGACCAATTACCAAACAATGCTTAATTTTGTTCAGTTTGTGGTGTAAAAAGGTATCATTAACAATTAAAGAAAAAAACACTTAAGCAAAACATGCTCAGGTCAAATTGTCTAAATAATTTTTGGTTCCAAATTTTTTTTATCAATTTTACTTGTAGTCCACTGTATGAAGATTTTTTTGGGTATGTCACAGTTTACTTTATTTTGCTATATTCACTTACATAAATGAACTACAGTGTCCTGCACCCACTAGTAAAAAAAAAAAAACTAAATAAATACATAAATAAATAAATAATTTATATCTGGTGTCTGAATAATTTTTGGTTTGACTGTGGATTAATTCTTGTTAAAACTACAAAGTAATTCAGTCAAGAGCAGTGAGTGATTTTTTTTTTTTTTTTCTTTCATTTTCTTGGATTAACATTAAGGACACCGACAGCAGCTAGTAAATTAGGCGCGGTCACTTTAAGAGACAATGCATCCATTATAATGATACACATCTAATTTCTTTCCCCAATGTTTACTTTCACTTTAGAAATAACCGACAGTTTTTTCGAGAATGCTCTCCAAGACCGGTATTTTGACATAATTTTGTATGTATATGTCGGGACAAGAGTAAGAAGACGCAAATTCGGTGTTGAAGTGCTTTGAGACGCGTCTCTCTGCGTGCGCCCTGTGCGCACAGAACACCGCGCGCGGGTGCTGAATTGGGCTCTTTCACATCTTTTTCTGTTTGAATGTGTAAACTGCGATTTGTATTTGTTCGTTCAGGTGCAGGAGGACGCGAAGGACAGCTCGGTTCGGTGTTGCTGTCCGTGAGACGCGGCTCTCTGCGTGCGCACCGAACACGGCGCGCGAGTACTAAGTTGAGCTTTTCCGCGTCTTGTGTTTGAATGCTTTAAACTCTTTTGAATGTTTAAGTTGGCAAGGCAAGCTTTCGTGACGACGCGCAGCAGTGGCCCATCAGCTGTCCTGAGCGTCTTTTTAGGCTGGCCTCAGCCAGTCGGTTGAGATCGCCGGGGGCCCCCCCTCAGCCGTGGGCCCCTAGAATCGTCACCACCTTTCACCCCACTAGCGACGGCCCTGTGAGTGTGTGTGTGTGTGTGTGTGTGTGTGAGAGAGAGAGAGTTTACAATTGACTTGATCATTGAGGAGAGTCTGCAGGTCAATATAGCTTATTAAGAAAGCCAGACTCTCAGTCCTCATTTAGACTGATTTGTGTTGCAGAAAGGGAGAAGACTTGTGTGGACAGTAATGAACAACAATAATAAACTATTACATGAACACTGAGTCATTTGTTTCAGGAACATTTATGAAGATAACACTGAATGCCACATATGATACAATCTCCCACTTTCATCAGGAACAGCATTTACACGAACAACATGTCCTATAAAAATGAGAACAGGGTTAAGATGATTCCCCCCCCCCCCCCCCCTCAGTAAACAAGGTAAAGATTTGTATTATCTAAATGTGCCATCAGTGGGCAGTAGCTCTAAAAGTTAGCTTTAATGTTTTACAAACACAAACATGCTTCTGTGTCATGAGGCCCCTTTATTGATGTAATTTAATTTTTAAATTAAAGGCGCATCAAATTAATTAATTGTTGACTTTTTTGTATCTTTTTTAGTAACAATTAAAAAGTTTAAGTTGAAAAGTTTAATTGTGTGGTTTACAGTTGATCTTGGTGTTCATTTATAATTTTCACTTGGAGACTAGGCATGTTTGAGATCAGGAATCAGAATTCTGTGTTTAATGTCCGTTAAAACCAGAATTCTGTTTAATGAACAAGAAGCTGTCCCTGTGCATGACAAGAAAACATGTAATTTGTAAGTGTTTGTGGTTTGTAGATCAGTTCATCTTCTTTTGCATCCATTCTCAATGTTTCTGAGCAGTGTTTAAGTAAACAAAGTATTGCCTTTAAAAGTAATACCTTTAAAGTATAGCTTAAAATATGGCATCATGTGTATGTTTCTCACATGTTCTTTTGCTAATTCTAAAATGTTTTACATTTGATTCCAGCTGGTCAATGCTAAAAACAGCAAAGAAACATTTTACTGATGTTGCAAAGTTAAGAAGTCTGCTCAAGTTAAGACTTTATGGTTAAATAGCTTACATTACACAAGGCAGTAAATGCACGGCTAGCAAAAGGAAATGAAATAAGGCAACCACAAATGTTCCATGGTAAACCACCTTCAACTTGATTGGTGTGACACCAGAACAGTTATCAGAGTTGTAAAATATATACATATAATCAGTCCCTTAAGTCCCAGGGAATTGAACCCATGACGTTAACATGGATAGTGCCATGTTCTATTGTTTGAGCTGCAGGAATGTTAGATTTATAACATTTTCTTAGAGCTTTGTTTCCTTTTTGCTGTAATATGGTGTATTAAATAGTCTTTATATGGCCTGTGGCTGTTGTTGACAGAATGAAAAGTCTGCTGTGAGTCTACTGTGGACTAAGTAACTCTTTGTGCCAAAAATCTAAACAGTAACAATGCAAAGATTGTTATATGTTGTATCTATAGGACCAAACTTTGAACCGATAATTGAAACTTTGAAATAATTATTTAAATGGATTTAATTTATAAATAATTTACTGTATATATTTTAAACACATATCCTAGTATTCTTAGAAAAGTTCTGATTATTCTGACTAGTTTTAGAAAACAAACCAGACATTATTATTATTATTATTATTATTATTATTATTGGCCTGTTTAAAATGCATATGCATATATCTTAATAATGCATTCTATTTAGGAGAAACAAATATTATCTGTCATCAGTTGCCAGTTATTCTGCCTTGAACATTATTTTACATCAAAGTGCTTTGTGTTTAAAGACGAAGGTGGCCATTAACAGAAAGTTTCTACTTAAAGCAAGCCCCTCCTTAACTGTTCTTAACAGAGTCAACACACACAAAGATACAAAAACCTGACTAGTTACCAGACATCAACTAATCTCATTTTAAGGTAAGATATTTTATAAATTGACATCAATGTTCTTTTTTTATATTGTGTGTTTACTGAATATACAATTTTTGATACAGCCATTTATTTATTTATTTATTTATTTATTTTATTTTTTTTTTTTTTTTACAAAATATCTTTTTAGTGTAAGTTGTTGCTCACATTTGGTGTTTTTACATTGAAATTACTATATTTCTTCTTAGTTCTTCTTAGGTTTTATGTTACATCTCATGTTGTTAAATTAATGTTTATCGTATTTTGTAATTGTGTCATCTGTGTTACCATGATGGTGTTGTGCACCTACTATTTGTTAGTATTTACCTCAGCTTGTGCGATGAGCTTTGATTCATCATGTGGCTTTCTCATTACCATCTCTGTATTTGTTGGTTGCCAGTTTATTACAAAGATATGAAATAGAATTTAGTACTTCACTTGGTTGTTATTTGTCTATGTATGCATGCATTTATTTATTTCTGCAGTGTCTGATTAACTGAGATATTTTTGTCCTCTTTAACAAGTCATAATTTCTCCTGTATGCAAAGTACTTTGCTCACATTTCTTATTGAACTTGCACAATATAAACATGCTTATTACAGAAATCCAAAACTTTTCTAAGAATGGAAAGCAGTAAGGTCATCTCAACTGACAAACCTACAGTTGTCATCGAAGTAAATCCACAGGTGATACAAGACACTGTTATTTTTGTCAATGGACACAAGGCCGGAGGAAAAAATCACAATACGGCTCTTAAAGGATTTTTCAAAGCACAACCAAAGGCACTGGGGGTAATGCATTTAATGATGACTTACAAAATATGGTTTTGGGAATGTTCTATTTCATTTCTTCTAGATCACTGTATCCAAACACACATTTTATGCCTTAATGAATAAAATACCTGACCTATGTGTGCCCTCTAGACTGTCCAGATAATGATTGGAGCGATGGTCTTCGTACTTGGTATTGTACTTACCTCCAGTGTCTACAATTATTCTGCAATTCTTGACTATAGTGGCATAAACTACTGGGGGTCCCTTATTGTAAGTTTTATTTAATGGTTTTGCTTTATTGCTTCTCATTTTAATTTCCAGAATGACCTTTAAATGTCTTTTGTTTGTTTTTCTCAGTACATCAGTGCTGGCTCTTTGTCTGTCGCTGCGCAGAATAAACGTCATCCACATGTGGTATGTACACAACCCCAACTGATTCGGCACATTATAGAACATTGTTTTTAATGTATTTTCCCACTAGTATTAGTTATAACTGTGCACTTTAAATCACCTCAGGCTGTCATAAATGTAGAAGTTCAAATATCATCTATTGGTTATCTCATTGTAGCTTTAGACTGCTGGTAAAAGACCAAAAAACTGGACCAGTGATCAAGATTGCAACTAAATTTGCTTCAACTAAAAGAAAGGCTTGGGATAGTTGTAAGAGTTTTTGCTTTAACATCTGTAACCCAGTGTTTTGCCCAATGTATATCTAACTTTTGATATGTTTTCCCAGTATTTTCCCCAGTAATCAGCTGTTTTTAAATCTCCAGCATATCACTATGTAGATTAGAGTCTTTAAATGCAATAGGAGTCTTTTCAAATTTACTTCAGAATTATTATAATAGCATCCACTTTGTTGGTCCAGTAGAAGTAAATAAGGAAAGATGTTATACAACCCACCCCCCACAGCTTTTTTTAAGTAGGTCTTCCCTACTTAAAATTAATTGTAAGTTTCAAGCCTTTTCAATGATCTGTTCTTTGAGTATTAAAAAATACTCCTAATGGTCTGAAACTAGTACATTCTGTTCCTGCAGGTGAAAGCCTCTCTTGGAATAAATGTATTCAGTGCCATAACTGCAGGGATGGCCATTCTTCTGATGGGCATACAATTAGCTATAATATCAATGGATCATCCAAGTTTATATGCTGAGGTATTATATTCACAATGAGCAATATTTTGTATTCATGTTTAATGTGCATTCATTTGTTTTTAGTTTTTTAATAGCTGTTATTTACTTAAAGGGACAGTTGAAAATTCTGTCATTATTTACTCACTCGTATATGACTCCAAACCTGCATGCGTAGAACACAAATTCTACACATTCTGAAGACTGTACTGGTCACTCTGTAACATATAATCACATTGACTGGGGGCAAGACATTTGAAGTTATCACAAAAGCAGTCCATATGATCTGTGTGTGCACTATATTCCAGGCCATAAAATAGATTTGTGTGAGAAACAGGCTGAGATTTATGTCATTATTCACTGAAAATTATTATTATTAATATTTTCAGTTCACAAAACCATTCAGCTTTGTCTATGAATCTGACTTATCCTATTTCTCAATTTCAAGATCTGATCCCATTGCAGGAAAAGGCTCAGAAGCAGATTTTTAAGTAAATAAAAATGTGCATATCAGTGTATATATTCTGATTGTTTAGATACTCTCGACTCTCATAATTAGCTCAAAATGATTCCTGCTTCAATATACTTTTTATTCAATTTTTGTAGTATTTTACTATGCGGGTCGTTGGAATATTGCTGGTGTTCACCATTCCTCAGTTCATCATCTCCATCTGTATCTCAGCATTTGCCTGCAAAGCCGCCTGCAACAAAAACTCTACAGTGGTCAACGTGGACTAAACTAGGTAAATAATTTCCCAGGTAAAAATAAACTGTACTTGAATGCTCTAAAAAAGTACATTTGTAGTACATTCTTATTTTTTGTGTTGAATAAAACTGTAAAAGTTATACACTATAAATACACTCATTAAAAGTATATTTCTACTTCAGTAGTACTTACCACTAATAGCAGCAAATACCACTGATATTTAACCTGATTTTTTGTGCACTGAAATAAAGTATACTACCATATAAATATACAGAGGACTTTTATTAGTGTATTTATTAAAAGTGTGCTTTGAATGATTTAAAAATTAGTTCAATGTTAATACGCTTTTACATAGTTATCCTAAATTTAAATTAAATTGATTATATTTAAAATATATTAGTAATGTAATAGTTATAATTACATTTTCCTAACTTTGCTACTTAAGTACATTTAATATAAATACACTAATACACTAATAATACTAGCATTAAATTAAATTGATTTTAAGTGTAGTCAGATAAAGTACCAAAAGTGTTTTATAATTACAAAAGTGTGCTACGATTGCTTTACATACAATTTTAGTGGATTTTTATATATACTATGACTAAGTTCTATTTGGATTTTCATGAAAAATACAGAAGAAATGTAGTAAAACCCTTTAGGTTACTGTGCTTAGTCTACTATAAATGCACTAATGGCTCATGATTGGATTATTCATTCATATGTGTTTAGATGTGTACCAAACTTCACAGTTTAACAGTAAGTATACTTTTAGCATAAAGTAGGCTACTTGAAGTGCTATATTTGTAATGTGTAAAAAAATGCTACTAAATGACATAGTAATAGTTTACTTGATTGATCTATTTAAAGACACCATATAAACGTATTTAAATATATCATATATCATATAAAGGGACTGTTAACATACAGTAATTGCAATACATTTAAAATTAATTATTTAATCTATAAAAATACGTGGGCAATACATTATAAATACATTTTGTATGTATTCATTATATATTGATCTTAAATTTGAAATAATTAATAAATGTATTTTCTATGTATATTGAGTATACTTAAAAGTATATGAAAGATGGTACCTTTTTTTTTTTAAACAGAAAAAGTATGTCAAAAGCACATTTTAGTTAAAACTGATAGACTGATAGACTGAGTCTCTTGTGTACTAATATATCTAATATGTCTGTTACTTCCAAGGGACTCACAGTGAGAAGATCCTACAGTCCAAAATCTGGGAATTAATATCTCAAATTATTGCTCCTGATTTTTTTTGAATATTTTGTTATATATATTGAAAATGTTTACTTTTGCACCAGGCAAGGCCCATCGTTTTGCCATGTATTTTCATGTCATGTTTCACATGGACCAAAGAATGTATTTGTTAACTGAGTTTCTGAATGAGCATATTTTAAACTTGTAATTATGCTGCGATACAGTAGAACACACACAAACACACACACACACACACACACACACACGACTAATAACTCATTTACAAATACATTATAAATCATTGATGATAATGATAATAAAAAGCTTGCCTTTTGCACAATACCTGCCAAATAGTGAGCCATTTTGGTAACACTTTATAATAACTTTCATTAATAAATCATTAACAAACATTATGTAAAGCTTAACAAATCATTTGTTAATATATATTCACATCTAGAAACGTGAAATAATATGCTTGTTAGTGTTTACTAATAAATGTATTAAACATGACCTAATAATTAACATTTCATGTGAATTAAAATGCTTACAAATGTCATTAAACTTCTAATTCATATGATCATGCACATCTACAAACGATTTTATCAGATCTTTTCAAAGCTTTTGTTAATGCACAACACTTGCTGCTGTTGAGGTGTGATATGGGTAGAAGGTTAGGAACAGGTTTGGTGTTATTGGTAGGTTTAAGGGTTGGGTAAGGGGTCAGCAGTGAACAGGGGTCAATTTGATTACTGTAAGGGAACACGATTCAATTTGTTTATATTGCATTGTTTTGATAAATGATAAATTAAGTATTTTCTTGAAAATTTGTTTTTCCCCCTCCTGTTGATGTATGATTCAAGGAATATTCTGTTTAATGATTCACAATAGTATACTAATGTAAGTGTTGAGGCAATAAAAACATGTTTTGCACCCAAATTACAATGTGTGTAATGTCTTTAACAAGCATTTAGCTAAACTTAACTAACAACCCTTTACACAAACGTTGTTACAGTAGCTAAAAGGCCAGTGCCAAAAAGATGCAAAAAAAATTAGTAAATGTTTATAAACATTTACAAATGATGAACAGTCTCAACTTTAGATTGGGTACTGCAAAAACATGAACAAATGATTAATAAATGATTTGTAAAGATGTGAAAATAGGATAAATTTCGGTCATTTGAGACAGTTTTTGCCATCGAAATGACTGCTCATAAAGGTATTAATGATCAGTAAATGTTTATAAACATTTATGAATTACAACTGATGAATAGTTTCCACTTTAGATTGGGTACTGCAAAAACACTGATGAAATGATGAAATGATTAATAAATTATTTAAGATGCGCAAATAGAAGTCTACATAACAAATAAAGACCAAATATATGACCTTTACAGACTGTGGTTATGAGTTAATGAATATATTAACATGAATAGTTTGTGAAGTGCTTAAAATGAATAATCATGCTATATCTTCACAACATTTGTAAATGTAAAAATGAGCATTAGGTAATATGTGAACTGAAGTTTAATGTCACTTTAAACTTAATGACAGTAAGCATTCAACAGTATATTAACAAAATGTAATTTCTGTTAAAATCATTTGTAGATTTTTAAAACGCATTGAAAGTTTAATGACATTTGTGAACATTAACTAATGATCAGTTAAGCATTATATAATGTTTGTTAATGATTTATTAATGAAACTTTTAATCATTGTAAACCATCTGTCAAAATCATTTGAAGATTTTTTATAAAATGCATGATCATATGAATTGAAAGTTTAATGACATTTGTAAGCATTTCAATTTACAATAAATAATGATCTGTTAATCATTTGGTAATGTTTAATAAGTAATTATTTCATTAGTTAACAAGCACATTATCTCATATTTCTAGATTTGTGAATATATATTAAGTAATGATTAGTTAAACATTATATAATATTGGTTAATGATTTATTAATGAAAGTTATTATAAAGTGTTACCATACTTATTTTACTTAAAACCAGTATCCTGATTTATTTCATGATGTAGCAAAAATGGACTACTGTAATGTGCATTTACTTTAAAACTGTAAAAATTAAATTTTGATTGGGTAAGTAGCCTAAGTCAGACATTTGGTTGGGCTTAGCTAGAGCCTAGATGCCTAGATCTGGTCCCGGGCTCCAGTGTCCCTTTAATTCATGTGACAGTCATTGCTCAGGTGATATTTCAGTTTGTTGAGTTTTGATAATTTAATTCAAAGTTGGTCTCTTCTGGATTTAATTAAGAATTAATTTAAGACCTTTACTGATAAATGAGTGCCCAACTACAGGATTATTGTGTGTACTGGAACATGTCTGCTGGTGCTTCTTTAATCAGAGATATTTTTTTTTTTTGTTCTCAAATGGCCATAATTTATGCTACCTTGTAGTTTGTATCTGTACGTAAAGCCCTTTGAATTTTACGAGGAAGGGCATCAACATAATCCTTAAAAGTATGATGCAAGATCATATGACACAAGCTCCACCTTAGCGGTTCTTCACAGTCCACACACGCAAAGATACACCACAAGAGTGAACAGACATCCACATCAACTCATTTCATTTCATTTCAGGTAAAATATTGTATTATCATTTAACATAATTTCATTATGAAGCCTGTGTTTATATGCACACTTTGATACACATCAATTAAAAATAACCATTGTCTTTTTGTGATCTTTCACACCAGCAATTGTTTTAGTGTAATTTGTTGCTCATTTATTGATATACTATACATAAAATTAAATGTAAGTGAAGTTTTGTGATTAAGACTAAGTTTTGTGATTTTCTTCTTTTTTTTTTTTTCGTTTTTTTGGATCCTTGTCAAAACTACTCTATACTTTTATCTTAAGTGTTTAATCAAGGTATTATATGAGTATACATTACAGTGATAAAATTTTAGCATTCTACCTTTACTTTTTATTACAGTGTAAGCTAACAAAAGCTTTTGTAATTTTCTTGTTTTAGAAACACTCAAGACAAGCATCAACTAATGCTTTAAATAAAAATGCAGATGTACTGTTCATGAAAAGCAAGCTTAAATGATTTGTGAATTTTGATGCTTAATGCTTAAAGGCATCATTTACACAAAAATGAAAATTCTGTCATCATTTACTCACCTTCATGTTGTTCCAAAAGTTATAAATTTCTTTCTTCTGCGGAACACAAAAAAATGTCAAGAATGTTGGTAACAAAACAGGGTTACACTTTATTTTAAGGTGTTCTTGTTACAGTGTAATTATACAATTAAGTACTGAGTAATATTAATTAACTACATGTACAGTGGATATAAAAAGTCTACACACCCCTGTTAAAATGCCAGGTTTCTGTGATGTAAAAAAAATGAGACCAAGGTAAAGCATTTCAGAATTTTTTTCCACCTTTAATATAAATTATAACCTGTACAACTCAATTAAAAAACAAACTGAAATATTTTAGGAAAGGGGGAGTAAAAAAAAAAAAAAACTAAAATAATGTGGTTGCATAAGTGTGCACACCCTCTTATAACTAAGGATGTGGCTGTGTTCAGAATTAAGCAATCACATTCAAACTCATGTTAAATCGGAGACAATATACACCTGCCATCATTTAAAGTGCCTCTGATTAAACCCAAATAAAGTTTAGCTGTTCTAGTGGGCTTTTCTTGACATTTTCTTAGTCGCATCTTACAGCAAAAGCCATTGTCTGCAGAGAGCTTCCAAAGCATCAGTGGGATCTCATTTTTAAAAGGTATCAGTCAGTAGCAGGGTATAAGGCATTCGATATACCATAGAACACAGTGAAGACAGTCATCATCAAGTGGAGAAAATATGGCGCAACAGTGACATTACCAAGAGCAGGACGTCCCTCCAAAATTGATGAAAAAAACGAAGAAAACTGGTCAGGGAGGCTGCCAAGAGGCCTACAGCAACATTAAAGGAGCTGCAGGAATTTCTGGCAAGTACTGGCTGTGTAGTACATGTAACAACAATCTCCCATAGTCTTCATAAGTCTGGACTATGGGGTAGGGTGGCAAGAAAAACATCCAAGCCTAGCTAAATTTTGCAAAAACACATTTGAAGTATCCCAAGAGCATGTGGGAAAATGTGTTATAGTCTGACAAAACCAAGGTTGAACTTTTTGGCTATAATTCTAAAAGGTATGTTTGGCACAAAAACAACACTGCACATCACCAAAAGAACACCATACTCACAGTGAAGCATGGTGGTGGCAGCATCATGCTTTGGGGCTGTTTTTCTTCAGCTGGAACTGGGGACTTAGTCAAGGTGGAGGGAATTATGAACAGATCCAAATACCAGTCAATATTGGCACAAAACCTTCAGACTTCTGCTAGGAAGCTGAAGATGAAGAGGAACTTCATCTTTCAGCACGACAACAACCCAAATCATACATCCAAATCAACAAAAGAATGGCTTCACCAGAAGAAGATTCAAGTTTTGGAATGGACCAGCCAGAGCCCAGACCTGAATCCGACTGAAAATCTGTGGGGTGATGTGAAGAGGGCTGTGCACAGGAGGTGCCCTCACAGTCTGACAGATTTGGAGCGTTTTTGCAAAGAAGAGTGGGCAAATATTGCCAAGTCAAGATGTGCCATGCTGATAGACTCATACCCAAAAAGTGGTGTAATCAAATCAAAAGGTGCTTCAACAAAGTATTAGTTTAAGGGTGTGCACACTTATGCAACCACATTATTTTATAATGTGGTTGCATAAAAGATTTCAGTTTGTTTTTTAATTGTGATGTACAGGTTATAGTTTACATTAAAGGTGGAAAAATTTATTTATTTATCTTGGTCTCATTTTTTTACATCACAGAAAGCTGGCGTTTTAACATGGGTGTGTAGAATTTTTATATCCACTGTAATTACTAAGGTTAGGATTAGGCTTTGGCTTGGGGTTACTTGCATGTAATTATGCATAATTTATTGTTATTATAATAGTAAGTACATGTAACAAGGACACCTTAAAATAAAGTGTTACCCGAAAGTAGCTGGTAGCCATTGACTTTCATAATATATCTTTTTTTTTTCATTTTTTTTTTCAGTAGCTACCATCAAAGGTTTGGTTACCGACATTCTTCAAATAATTATTTTGTGGTTAAGAGATGAAAGAAACTCATACAGATTTGGAACAACTTGATGGTGAGTAAACAATGACAGAAAATTAATATTTTTGGTGAACTTTCCCTTTAATTGCAGGTGAAAACTGCCAAGAATGGAAAGCAGCAAGGTCATGTCAACTGACAAAGCTACAGTTATCATCCAAGTAAATCCACAGGTGACACAAGATACTGTTAGTTGTGATGATGAACAGGAGGCCAGAGGAGCATATCACAAAACTGCTCTTAAGGGATTTTTCAAAGCACAACCAAAGGCACTAGGGGTAATGATAAATTATAATTATATATGATTTTGGGAATATTTTAGTGTCATATTGTCTTCTGTGATAAAATGAACAGAAAATAAAACTGTTGTCATATGTCCTGAAGTGAATAGATGTGTGCCAGTCTGATTTCTTTAAGACTAGTGCATAAAACATTACTGTAGCTTTCCTTTTTGTGTGTGTGTGTGTGTATGTGTTTTCAAACATTAATGATATGCCATTGTGGATAAATAAACAAACAAACAAACAAACATTTGACCCATATCTGCCCTGTCTAGACTGTCCAGATAATGATTGGAGTGGTGGTTTTCCTATTTGGTATTGTACACAGCACCCATACCTACAATCACTTTGACCCTCCTATTTTTATCATTTGTGGCATTGTCTACTGGGGATCTCTTATTGTAAGTTTCATTTTCTAGACTTTGCCTTCTAGCTTCTTATTCTAATTTCCAGAATGAACTTTAACATGTCCTGTGTGTCTTTCTCAGTACATCACTGCTGGCTCTCTGTCTGTTGCAGCGCAGAATAAACTTCATCTGTGTGTGGTATGTACATATAATGTGCTGGAATCAGTGGGTGAGAACTCTTCTTTTGTCACATTGTTTATAATGTAATCATACACTATTATTCACATTACTTTTTTAAATGATATGCAGTTGATGTGTAGTTACACCACTAAAAGCATGAAACAAGTTTTTATCATCAGTTCTTTGAGTAAAGACTACATGTCGTTGGGTACAATGGGGCTACGAGGTAAAAGGACATTGTGATTTTATTTTCAAACTCTTAAACACCAAATAGCAACAAAAGCAACATAATTATCTTTATGATTTTAGGAGATTTTTGCCACCCTAATACATTTGCGTAAACAGAATAAAATGTAACCACAAAACTTTCCATGATAAACTTGCTTTTACCACAGTAGTCTGAACCATGAGACCCTTTTACCACTAAAAGGATGTGGACTAAAATAACATCTGACTCATTTTTAGTTTGCATAGTTAAAAACTGTTCAAGCCGTTTTACATGTGTACACAAATATTATAACTATATATCACCTTTTAAGCATCAACCTTTCTTCCTGTAGGTGAAAGCCTCTCTTGGAATGAATGTGATCAGTGCCATAACTGCAGCGATCGCCATTACTCTGATGGGCATAGAGATACATCTCATTTCAATGCCCTATCGAAGATGCTCCTATAACTACGATCGTACTGACTCTGACATTTGTTTAAAATTTAAGGTACTAAATGTACAATTTACAATACTATATTAATATGTTTTGTTTAAATTTGTTTTTAGTTTTTAATTGGTGTTTTATTTGGTTAAATGAATAGTTCAATCCAAAATGACAATTGTGCCATCGTTTACTAATTTTACTAATAGAGATTGTGCTGGTCACTCTTTTCCATACAATTACAATGACTATGGACTGGAAATTTCATGCTTCAAAATGACATAAAAGCACAGCTAAAGTATCATAAAAGCGAAAAAATAGTCCATGTGACTTGTGCACTAGATATGTTCCAAGAGTTTGAAAGCCATATGATGCCTCCTTATAGTAATGTAATAATAGAGAAATTCATGCAGTATAATTGCTGGGATATTATGCGTTAAACTGTTTTCATATGGGCATGTTGAATTTCTTGTTTTTTTTTTTGTTTGTTTTTTTTTAGAGCTATGATATGGGGATCACTGGAGTAATGCTGGTGTTCTCCATTCTTCAGTTTATCATCTCCATCTTTATCTCAGGATTTGCCTGCAAAGCCACCTGCAACAACGACTCTACAGTGGTCAATGTGGCACTAAACCAGGTAAATGATTTTTAGTGGTGTAATGATGCAATTACTATAATTATATAATTAATGGCAGTAAAATTTATCCAAGCATGTATTTTAATTTACATTAAACAAGCCACAACCACAATAGTAAAGCTAGCAGAATGAAAAGCAATTATAAAGTGACCATAATATGGTCCACTGTAAACTGTATTTAATCTACTACATAAAATAATAATAATAATAATAATAATAATAATATAATAGTCTACTACTATATAATAATAGTCTTCAATAGTCTAGTTCAATTTACAACTAACTATCTTTAAACTTGTATTGCTGAAATGTAATTATGCTACATATAACAGAACTTATTTACTCAATTAAAAACAACAGCATACTTTATTGTAAACTTCAGCCTTTTTCATTCAACTAGACTGGTGAAGAGTGTGACAATGGGCTTTTCCTAGTTATTCCTCACATATAGCCTATAAAAACAGTTGTTATGGTGTGTGGAGCTTACTAGTCAAGTCAAGTCACCTTTATTTATATAACACTTTTTTACAATACAGATCATGTCAAAGCAGCTTTACAGTGTCAAACAGGAAAACAGTTCGTCAATAATGCAAGAGGACAATAACAAAGAGTCATTTTTTTCAGTTAAAGTCAGTTCATTGATGATTCAGTGATGCCATCATCCAGTTTAACTTTCTTCCAATAATGTCTGTGCAATCAGTCAAGTGCCCATTACCCCAACCCCCCCACCCGCTGGTAATAACAAAATTAAAACTGAAAATGAGTCTGAATCTCTTCTTTAATAACATATTATGTCTATTACTTTCCAGGGATACTGAATCACAGTGAGGAGATCCTACTGTCCAAAAGTTGTAAGGAACTAATAACTCATATTGTTGCTTCTGAACTCAAGCCAGTTTTTTAAAAAAAAAAATTTCATTATCGTCATCATCATCATAATTATTATTACTATTTTAACCTTCTGATATTGTTCATTTAGGAGTCACAGTCATGTTGTTTGTGGTCAAAACAGCCCGGAAACCATAAAGTTGTATAAAAATTGTATTGTTATTAAATGAATGTACTATATTTCATTTCAGTGATGTTTTTTCTTTAATCTTTGGTATTTTGAGGGGATTTCACGTTACTAAACAATATTAACAATTGATATTTTGTTTTCAATTCATGCAGTATTTAAGTTAAAATTGAGCAAAAGTAATTCAAATCCATTGAATGGAGGCAGGTTAGTACCACTGGGTGAGAAAACAAAAGAACAAAACATCCACTGCATGCAAACTGCGTATGCTGTTCTGTGTCAGCTGCTCCACACGGATACATTTTGTACGTCGCTTATGCTTTGATTTGAACGAAAACAGCATTTCCATGTGACGCAGCTGACACAGAACAACATACACAGTTTGCGCGTAGTGGAAATTCTCCAAAATGGCGCTACGCTGACGCAGAGGAGACGAATTGTTGAATAAAGTCGTTATTTTTGTTTTCTTTCTGTACAAAAAGTATTCTCGTAGCTTCATAACTTTACGGTTGAACCCCTGATGTCACATGGATTATTTTACTGATCTCCTTGCTTACGTTTCTGGACGGTGATTGTGTTATTTACATTGCTGTCTATGGGAGGGCCAGAGAGCTGTCAGAAAGCATCAAAAATACCTTATTTTGTGTTCCGAAGACGAACAAAGCTTTTACGGGTTTGGAACGACATGGGGTTAAGTGATTAATGACAAAATTGTCATTTTGGGGTGGAGTAACCCTTTAATGTGGAAAAACACGAATGAGAGTCTGCAGGTCAATAGAGCTTATTAAGAAGGCCAGACTCATTTAGATTGATGTGTACTGCAGAAAGGGAGAAGGCTTGTGTGGATAGTAATGAACAAATAAACTATTAGATAAACACTAAGTCATATATTCTGCACACTGTATGATATGATCCCCTACTTTCATCAGGAACATCAAGTACATCATGTACATCAAGTCAGTGAACAAGGCAAAAACATTTGTGTTATCTAAAATGTGCCATCTGGGGGCAGTAGTTCTAAGTCTGAGCTTTACTGTGTCACACACACACACGCACACACACACACACACACTTGTTTCACTATCCTTGTGGGGACTTCCATAGCCGTAATGGTTTTCTACTGTACAGACCGTATATTCTATTGCCCTACACCAACCCTACACCTAAACTTAGCCCTCACAGGAGACTTTCTGCATTTTTAGATTTTCAAAAAACTTCATTCTGTGTGATTTATAAGCTTCTTTACCCGTGGGGACCTCAATTTAGGTCCCCACCGTGACACGAGTCCCCATGAATATGTGTGTATTCAGGTTTAAGTCCCCACCTGAATAGAAAAACAGGTATACACACACACACGTGAAATGTGGGGACTTTCCATAGACTTCTATTACTTTTATACTGACCACACAGTATTTTCTATCCCCTAACCCAACCCTAAACCTACCCCTTACAGAAAACATGTTTGCATTGTTACACTTTCAGACAAACATCATTTACTATTTTTAATAATTTTTTTTTCCCCTCGTGGGGACCACAGGACCCCACAATGTCAAAAATTTCAGGATTTACTATCGTTGTCGGGACATTTGGTCCCCACAATGTAGCATAAACAAGTACACACACACACACACACACACACACACACACACACACACTTACATCATTAGTAAGTGTTTATGTCCAGTTCATTAATTATCTGCATCAGCTAAATGGCTTTGATATGGCATAGCATGTTGCTCATGTCTTAGGCTTGTTCCGAAAGGGATAACAATTTGGGCAATACTAAAAACTAGAAAGGAAGATTTTATTGATGTGGCTTTACAGATAAATGTTTCACATTACCCAAAACAGCAAAGGTACAGCTAGCAGACTGAAAAGGAAATGTCAGGCAACTACAAATGTTCAATAATAAACCGTCTTCAACCTGATTGTTGGTCATGTCTGCTACATGTCATTGTCTGCAACTGTGAAAGAGATTTACATCAAGGTAGACATATTATCAGTTAGGGAATTGAACCCATAACCTTAACATGGATAGTGCCATGTCTTTATATGGCCTGTGGCTGTTATAATTACAGTTTTTTTCAACTGCTTACACACAAAATCTTTACTTGTCACACAATTTCTGAAACCTGACACTCAAACACCAGAAATCTACAAAACCATACACTAATTCTCTGCCTTTGACTCAGTTTTCAATTTCATAAAACACTTGTTGCAAAGCACAACACACAATTTTCTATGTAACACAACAATCCAACAGGAATTAATATTATGGCAAAGGTGTTTGCAAATGTTTGCTTTTGAGATGTGTTTGTGATATTTTGAATGCAGTGCTTCATTTTGCAAGAGATGTGAGGCATTTTGCATTTTGTGAGTGCAATTCTTGGATTTGTGTGCAAAGTTTTTAAAATAAGGCGCAACGTTTTGAAAATTTGTGTAGGCAGTTGAAATTTTTTTTTTTGCATTTTTATAACAATAATAGCCTATGCTTTGTTTTTTCTACATGTAAAATACACCTTCCTGTTTTAAGAGGAAGGTGGCAATCAAAAGAAACTTTGTAGCCCCACCTTCTTCACAGAGTCTACACACACAAAGATACATCGAAAGAGCTACCACACCTCAACAAATCTCATTCCAGGTAATATATATATCTTTTTCGCATCAATAATTATTTTAATGTTGCTCTTTGTAAGTTTAGCTTTGTATTTAAAATTCCATTAGACAATCAAATGAATATATCTATATAAATCTGAATGGCATTGTTTTCAGACAAAACCTCTCCAAATAAGGAAACTAGCAAGGTCATCTCTACCGACAAAGCTACAGTTATCATACAAGTAAATCCACATGTGATGAAAGACAGTGTTATTTTTGTTGATGGACAGGAGGCCAGAAGAACAAAACACAATACTTTTACAGAATTTTTCAAAGCACAACCAAAGGAGCTAGGGGTAATGCATTTAATGATATACGGTTTTGGGAATTTTTTTGCTATTTAATTTATTCTAGATCATTTAAAATGAAAGAAATCTTTTGTAATAAGAGCCCTACTGCAGAGATATGTGTTTGATTTAATTTAATACACTTAATTTAGTTACTGTAGTACAATAAACATCAATATAGCTTCTACTTTGTGTATATCCAAAACATAAATGTTATGCCATCATGAATAAAACATCTAACCTGTACCTGCCATCTAGATTTTCCAGATTATAATTGGAGCAATGGTCTTCTTTACTGGTATTGTACTCACCATCAACATCAATAATCCCATTATTGTTATCAGTAGTGGCATCACCTACTGGGGATCCTTCATTGTAAGATAATTTTACTTCATTTTTAAATTTTTATTTCCAGCAGGAACTTCAACATGTCCTGTGTTTCTTCCTCAGTACATCAGTGCGGGATCTCTGTCTGTTGCTGCACAGAGAAAACTTCATTCTTGTTTGGTAAGTATATACAGTATCATCCACCAATGCCAGCATTTTATAACTTTTGCCATTTTGTTTCTGATGTAGGCCTATTTCCTTTTGGAAATAGCAGAGGTTCGAATATCATCTGTTAGCAGTAAAGCTTTGATTGTCTCAGTACCTTACTTAGTTATTTACTCACATATGGAAAAAAAAGTGACTCGTGATCAAAACTTGTAACTGAATCTGCCTCAAATAATCAAAAGGTCACAAATGGCATTACAAAAAGCCCAGATGCTTTTCAGTGTCCCAGACCTTGAAGATGAACATGAAGTGGAGAGCAGCTCCATCACTGGTGTAAGAATGGAAAGTTCACCAGCTTCAGTCTAACTTATCCATCCACACTGGATTGGAGTTTATATTGAATTATTTTATGCATGCATGTGAAAGAAAACCACACATGTATGCTCCAAGTTCCTCAGTAAACTAGAAAAGAAGCCTGACATTGCTTGATGTGTCTTTTCAGTTGAGAGTCATCTGATTTATTTATAAACCACTGCCTGCTGCGTTTCGCACCCAGCTGCAATAGGATAACTTCTGAACCCCTACATTTCAGTGGTTGTACTGTACACTAAAAATATCTGTCTGATATATATACCATATACACATATAATGGTGGCTGAACGTTGTCCCATTTGTGCACTCTTTGGGGGTCCAAGTAAATGTGTAAAGTCATGTTACAACCCTCATTGTAATTTTTATGTTTTATTGATTTTACCCCCCCCCCCCCCCCTTGATTTAAAGTAATCATGAGTTTCTGCAGGCCCTTTAATTCTGTTCTTTAAATTTTCTAAAAATAGTACATTCTGTTCCTGCAGGTGAAAGCCTCTCTTGGGATGAATGTGGTCAGTGCCATTATTGCAGGGATATCCATTCTCCTGATGGGCATACAATTAGGAGAAACATCAATCGATTATCCAACAGAGGTGGCTAGTGACAAGGTATATTTATTCCGTTAAATTTATTTGAGTAAATTTTTGGGAAATTTGTACCAAGAGTAGATTTAAAGATGGGTACTTTTACTTTAACTCGAGTACATTTCTAATGAAAAAACTGTACTTTTACTTCGTTTCAGTGAGTGATGTTCCTCTCGTTATTTTAATGCAATTTTAAGAAATGCACAGTTTATTCCAAGCACTCTGACTTTTTTCTAGGGCATGAGCATTTCTATTTACAACGTGTTTTTGCAGCATTGAGCAGTAAAGCCAACTACAGACATATCTGTTGATTTCTAGAATGGGATAGCAAGTCAGAGGCGGTGAGAATCCACTCACCACTTAAAACGCCGGAGTGTTATCAGTGTTATCTCATTACATTAATGTGTAATGTTTATTAAATTGTTTTTAGTCTTTAATTGCTGTTTTTTTTTTACTGTAGACTGCACTGGTCAATCTATAACATACATTTACAATAGGGACAAGCCATTTAAAACTATCACAAAAGCCGTCCGTGCGATCTGTGCATACAGCATATTACAAGCCATACAGTAGCTTTTTGTAAGAACCAGACTTTTAAGTCATTATTCACTGAAAATTCTAGCATCTGCTTTAGCTTTTTCTTGGCATGTTCATAAGTGTTCATGAGAAATGCAATGTCCTGTTTATGAACTTTTTTTCTGGTTCACAAATTCAGACTTGTCCATTATTTGGACTGATTTATTTCTGAAGTTCAAGACTCAATCCAACACTTCACTAGAAAGACAGATTATCAAGTAAATAATACATATCAGGCTGTTCCTTACACAATCCAATTGATTTTGATTTGTGTTTTCTTTGAAGCTTGAAAGCTCCAGTTACCATTTATTGTAATCGCATAAAAAACTGTCTTCAAAAAGTGTCATGTTCCACAGAAGAATGATTTCTTTCTTTCTTTCTTTCTTTCTTTCTTTCTTTCTTTCTTTCTTTCACCCAGTGTAGTTGTTGGATGTTTTTTCTTGGAACTACTTTCATAAATGGTCATGTTGAATGTTTTTCAGAGTTTTATTTTGTGGATTGTTGGAATAATGCTGGTGTTCACCTTTCCTCAATTCATCATCTCCATCTTTATCTCAGCGTTTGCCTGCAAAGCCACCTGCAACATCCATTCTACAGTTGTCAATGTGGCACTTAAATGATTTAATGATGGAGATGCTATTACAAGCCACAACCAAATTTAAAGCTAGTAGATTGTAAAAGAAACATAAAATAACCTACATAACCTGATCACAGCATACAGCTTTATTGTAAACTACAGAATTTTTCATACTTCTGGACTACTTAATTGGGTTGCAGTGGGTTTCTCTCTTTATCATTTATCAAAGACATTACAGCCTATAAAAATATGGTGTTTCAGGTGTGTGGCTTTTGCTAGCAAAAATTAAGAGTCTCATTTGTAACTAACATGTCTGTTATATTATTTAATGTTTGACATGCATCAAAGATTGTCCTGTATCTGTTAACCAGGATGGTATATATATCCTGCATTTGTAGTTTAGCCTTTTCAGTAAAATGGAAAGCAGCAAGATCATTTCAACTAACAAAGCTACAGTTATCATCCAGGTAAATCCACAGATTTGTCATGATGGACAGAAGGCCAGGGGATCAAATCACAATACGACCCTTATAGAATTTTTCAAAGTACAACCAAAGGCACTGGGGATGAATCATTTAATGATGATTTAAAATTGTGTATGATTTTGGGATTTTTGTCCCCTTCATTTTCTTCTGTGATAAAATAAAAATCTCATGCCCTCAATATGCTGTGGTGGTCTGATTGCTGTTAGATTGTAACACATAAAACATTATTATACTATAGCTTCTTTTTGTGTGCGAAATACAAGAACACATAGCCAGTGAAACAATCACAAGCCATGTGCTCAACAGAAACAACACACAACACCAAACAAGATCCCATTGTGAGGAAACAAACACCAAGACTACAGTATGTGTTTATGGTAAACATGACAAGACAAAAACAATGAAATAGTACAACCATGTGATCACAACTAGAGACCAAACATGGAGCATGGGTATCTCGATCTCAAAGTAAACCGAACCAGAAAAGAGTGTCAGGATCCTGTCACTTTGCCCCAAACACACAATACACCACATAAATAAAATAAAATAAAACACATGGCCTGACAGCCACTCGAAGCAACACAGTCACACAGAAACAAGAAAATACACCATATGTTTTAATGATTTTTTTTTTTCACAAAGTTTTTTGCTCCAATATTCAAGAAAAATAAATTTTTCAATCACCATTTTGGGACCAGTAAAACAAAAACAACAACAACAACAACATAAAAAGATAGAAAAAAGGGGCTTTTAACCAACACTGTACTACACTGATGCATTTAAGTAGAATAAAAGTCAACCACAATACTTTCCATTGTAAACTCTCTTTTACCACAGTGGTATCAGCTTCCTTAGAAAATTGAGAAAAGGTTTTTTTTTTTTTGTATGTATGTTGTGTTACAGGAGCTGAACAGAATAATTCAAGAATATTTGTGTATATTATAGAATTATTTGGTATGGCCATACTTCTATTTCATGTTTGACATGGATCAAAGATTGCATTTATTAATCAAGGTAAATGATGCTTACATTATGCTAAATGAGTAGATCTTGTGGCCAGTTGTACAAACGTAGTCATTATGTTAAGACTTTTTCTTGAACTAGTCTGACCGACTGGCAGTTATTAAAAGGGTTAGCAATCTTACTTGTTGGATTCAAATTAGACCAATCTACATTTTCATGTAACTGACTTGACAAAGTTGTGTTAAAGAAAAAACTTAGATGACTTAAGTGTACGACTAGTCTAAGCATTTTGTGCAACCACACACTGGATTTGTTTAGTCTTAGTTTTACACTTTGGGATCAGTACATGTTTAACATGCAACTGGGGACCCAGCACATTAGGAATGTCTGGAGTCAGAAAGTAAATGTTACTGTCAGTTAAAACCAAGTTTCAAGAAGCTTTTCCTGTGCGTGACAAGAAAACACATCAATGGTAAGCATTTGTGGTCTCTGCATCTGTGTCAGTATCTTCAAAACCACCTGCCTCTAGTGACAAGAGCTTCACTAAACAAATGAAACGGTTTTGGTAGTGTTGTTGTGACAACTATAATTAGTCAGATGATGCTATTTCTATATGCTGTAGTTATCTACAGTACTGTATGCTCATAGCAACCTAAAAATCTGGAATGCACAAGTACTGTAGGCTACAATGCTACAGTCTGTTTATGCCAGCAATCTCTCCACATGGTTGACTACAGCAAAGGTACAACTAGAAAAATGTAAAGGAAATATCAAACAACCACAACAAAGCACAGGTACAACTGCCTGGAACCAGTTTGGTCTTAAACTAGGGCATTCTTCTGTAGTTGTATGACCTCTTTCTAAATAACACATCTTTATTTATTATTACATTAAATTATTAGATCTATATTATTATTATTCTTTTCCAGAACAACTCAGAATCAGAATCAGAATCAGAAAGAGCTTTATTGCCAAGTATGCTTGTGCATACAAGGAATTTGTTTTTGTGTCATAAACTTCCAGTACACAGAGACAACAACAGCACACAGACAATAAAAATATGATGAGAATAAAAAATTACACATGTAAATATAAATAGACAAAACTTTGAAAAAATAAACTGAGAGATAAATAAATGGTATGTACACAGTTGTGCTATAGATGATAGAATGGAATAGAATAAAATGAGAAGCAGGGATGTGGTAAGATGGAGGTGGTAACAAACACATTGGTTATTGCACATTGTTGTTGCATAATGGGGGGAACAATTTAACTGTTCATTAAATAGATTGCCTGGGGGAAGAAACTGTTCTTGTGCCTGGCTGTCCTGGTATTCGGTGCTCTGTAGTGCCGACCAGATGGCAAGAGTTCAAAGAGGGGATGGCTTGGATGTGAGGGATCCAGAGTGATTTTCTGAGCTCTTTTCCTCACTCTGGATGTATACAGTTCTTGAAGGGTGGGCAGGGGAGCACCAATAATCCTCTCGGCAGTCCGAATCGTTCTCTGTAATCTTCTGGTGTCTGATTTTGTAGCTGGTTTTCCTATGGCAGGTTAAACTTCCTCAGCTGGCGAAGTACAACCTTTGTTGGGACTTTTTTACAATGGAGTCAATGTGAGTGTCCCACTTCAGGTCCTGGGAGATGATGGACCCTAGGAGCTTGAATGTCTCCACTGCTGCCACAGTGCTGTCTATGATGGTGAGTGGGGAGAGAGCAGGGGGGTTCCTCCTGAAGTCCACTATCATCTCTACAGTTTTGAGTGTGTTGAGCTCCAGGTTGTTTAGACTGCACCAGACAGCCAGCTGCTCAACCTCCTGTCTGTAAGCAGACTCATCACCGTCCTGGATGAGGCCGATGAGTGTGGTGTCATCTGCAAACTTCAGGAGCTTGACAGAGGGGTCTCTAGAGGTGCAGTCGTTGGTGTAGAGGGAGAAGAGCAGTGGGGAGAGAACACATCCCTGAGGGGCGCCAGTGCTGATGATGCAGCTGTTTGACATGAATTTCCCCATTCTCACTAGCTGTTGCCTATCTGTCAGAAAGCTGGTGATCCATTGACAGATAGAGCTAGGAACAGAGAGCTGGGTTAGTTTGGTCTGGAGGAGTGTTGGAATGATGGTGTTGAAGGGCCGAGCTGAAGTCCACAAACAGGATCCTCACATAAGTCCCTGATTTGTCCAGGTGTTGCAGGAGGTAATGCAGTCCCATGTTGACTGCATCATCCACGGACCTGTTTGCTCGGTAAGCAAACTGCAGGGGGTCCAGTAGGGGTCCTGTGATGTCCTTCAGATAAGCCAGAACCAGGTTTTCAAATGACTTCATGACGACAGACGTTAGCGCCACAGGTCTGTAGTCGCTAAGTCCTGTTATCTTGGGGTTCTTTGGGACGGGGATGATGGTGGAGTGTTTGAAGCAGACAGGGACTTCACACAACTCCAGAGATCTATTGAAGATTTGTGAAAAGATGGGGGCCAGCTCGTCAGCACAGGTTTTCAGACAGGCTGGTGTCACACCGTCTGGGCCTGGTGCTTTTCTTCGCATTGCATTCAATGTAATAATTGTTGCATTATCACACAGGTATGACACATTTGATCAATTAAACCTAACCCAATGTGGAAAAACTTTTTGGGGAAACAAATGAAGCTATACTTTTTGAAATTCATTCATTCATTCATTCATTTATTTATTTATTTATTTGTAATGCAACAGTAGTGCTCCAGTGTGCCTCTCATTAATGTTATACTTTTTCATGGTCATATTTTAGATTTGAAGACTACTGTCTTTAGTTCAGCTAATTATTGATGAATTGAAATTCAATTGAATGTTTCGTTTGATTTAAATGTTTCAATTGATGAACTGGAACTGAACTGACTGTCAACATTTAACGGTCTTGAGCTGAATAATGATACTAGTATCTTTTTAGAGCTGCTCTAGAGCAGAATTTAGATTTTCCTCGTTTATTATGTTATTTTCCTGTTTAATAAGAAGCTTTGAAACAATGGTTTAAAGGACTTTACTTGACAAAGACACAAAAACTGCAAAAAAGTGCCGAACTACAGAATTATTGTATTTGTTTTGAACACAGACGTGTGATGGTGCTTTCAATCACAGATATTTTCATTTATGGTGCTTTGTACTTTTTTAAATCTGAATGTAAAGCATCAACATAATCCTTAAAATTATAATACAAGCTCATATGACACAAGCTCCTCCTTAGTGGTTCTTCACAGTCCACACACACAAAGATACACCAGAAGAGCGATCAGACATCCACATCAACACAACTCATTTCATTTCAGGTAAAATATTTTGTTAACATCTATGATGATTTTAATTATAAGGCCTATATTTATATACACAGTTTGAAATACATCAGTTAAAAATAACCATCATCTGTTGACTTTGATCAGCTTTGACTAAGTGATTTTTCATTCCCGTGATGCTAATTTTTTATACTTTGGTATTTAAGGGTTGTAAAAAAAAACAAAAAAAAAACTAACAAATAAATAAATCAAAATGTCAAAATCAAATGAAACATACAATCATGCAAACTATTTGTAAACAATATAAATTTTACATTCTGATCCCTCAGAAGACAGCAAATGCATCCTTGTCAAAATAAAGTATATAAATTCATCAAAAGATTATGATATGAGTATACACTAGAGTGACAACATTTATAGCTGCTTTAAATATAAATACAGATGTACGTGAAAAACAGAGATTCTTTATTAATAAGCTTTAAATCATAACTGTTGTTATTAAATAACATTTAATGCATAATTACAGGTAAAATCCAAAACATATCTTAGAATGGAAAGCAGTAAGGTCATCTCAACTGACAAAGCAACAGTTGTCATTCAAATAAATCCACAGGAGGCAAAAGATGTTGCTGTGTTTGTTGATGGACAGGAGTCCAGAGGAGTATCTCACAACACAGGTCTTAAAGGATTTTTCAAAGCACAACCAAAGGCACTGGGGGTAATGCATTTGATTTGGGAATTGGGAATATTCTTAGCATTTAATTTCTTTTAGATCACTTGAAATGACAGTAGTCTCTTGTCCCCTAGTGTACTAAACACAAATAGCTTATATTTTTGTGTCTCCAAACATAAATGTTATGCCATCATGAATAAATCACCTGACCTATATCTGCTCTCTAGACTGTACAGATAATGATTGGAGTGATGGTCTTCTTACTTGGTATTATACTCACCGCAAATCTCCTAAGATTTAGTAATATTTCTGTCATTAGTGGCATCACCTTCTGGGGATCTTTCATTGTAAGTTTCATTTAATAGCTTAGCTTTATTTCCCTCTTAATTGCTTTGAATGAACTTTAACATGTCCTGTGTTTTTTTTTCTCAGTACATCAGTGCTGGCTCTCTGTCTGTTGCGGCGCAGAATAAACTTCATCCATGTGTGGTATGTACATACAACATGCTAAAATCTGAGAGTGAGAACTCTTCTTTTGTCACATTGTTACTTATCTGTACATCATTATTTACATTACTCAAGTAATTGTTGTGCAATTCAAATCACCACAAGCTGTCAACAATTGAGCAGCAGTCCAGACATCGTAATCTGTTAACAGTAAAGCTCTCATTGCAGCTTTAGAAAGGTGGTAAAATGTTCTTTGATCAAGATTTGTATCAGGTGCACAACTGACCTTGCCTAACTTATCATATTCATTAGTTTATACTTGCACTACAATTAACTGAGTAATGTAAATTATTTATATAAATATATCCTGTTAGTACAGCCAGAAACAAACTGTGTAGCTGTTGTGTTCTCTCAGACATTAAACTCAGCTTTTTTAGCACAACGAGACGTTCATTATTTTACCACTAACAGATCAAAATATCTGATTCATTATTACTTTACAGAGCTTAGGATGTTATACAAGTGTGTGCCATTACAATTCCTATCACATAAAAGCTTTTTTTCCCCTGTAGGTGAAAGCCTCTCTTGGAATGAATGTGATCAGTGCCATAACTGCAGGGATATCCATTATTCTGATGGGTGCAGACATAGGAATCACCCAAATGTATCCAAATTGCTACTATAGATATGACTGTGCAATTTCTCAGGTACTAAATGTACATTATTTTGTTTTAATTGTGGTTTTATGTATGTAAAAGTTCACCCCCCAAAAATTCTGTTATCATTTACTTATATCATTAATCATTGAAAATCTTAATGTAAACCTCAGGTTGTTCCTTACATATAGCTATTGGATGATTTGAAAAGATTTGAAATATAGAACACAAGTTGTATGAACAGTTTTAGCTTATATGGTGCTTTCTTGTGTTTTTTGAAGCATGAAAGCTCAGTGTTCATTCATTGTAATTGTGTTAAAGCAGTCTTTAAAATACTTTCTTTAAAAGAAAAAAATCATAAAATGACAAGAGGGTGCGTACATGATGACAGAAGATTTGTGAACTTTTATATCCTGATTTTTGAGATACACTCTTGCTGGGATGTTATTTGTGGAACTGCTTTCAAATATGGGCATGTTGAATGTGTGTTTTTAGGGGTTTGGTTTTGGGATCCTTGGAGTATTGCTGGTGTTCTCCATCCTTCAGTTTATCATCTCCATCTTTATCTCAGCATTTGCCTGTAAAGCCACCAGCGGCATAGACTCTACAGTGGTCAATGTGGCACTAAACCAGGTAAATAATTTAGTGGGGATGATGCAATTGCTATAAATAGAGTGCCAGTTAGTTTTATCCCAATACCCAATAGATATATTCTTCTAAATATAACTTCTACTGGGTTTTAATCTTGTGTGTGGATCTCGTTTGTCTCTTGTACACTAACATATTTTGTCTGTTACTTCCCAGGGATACTGAGCCACAGTAAAGAGATACCATCCAAAGGTTGCAAGGAATAATTTTTAAATAATTTTTTTTTCTAGTGAATCTATAATAAGAGAGTGAGAAAATATGGACACATTTTATAATGATTGGAAAATTGATCTTCAAACCCTGATCAAACACATATGTACAAGCTAATCAATTAAGCTAGCCTTCAGGATTTCTAACAAAAAAAAAAAAAAATAAAAAAAAAAAAAAATAAAAAAATAAGACAGGCAGTTGAGTTGATCAGGGTTGGAGCTAAACTCTAAAGGACCATAGACCTTGAGGGCCAGAGTTGTGAAACCCTGTGTTGTCAACCACATGTTGACATTATTTTTAAAGCAAAACGTGATTGGACTGATATATGAGTCTTAAATAAAGGCGACCACTTCAAAAATCCTCAATCCTACAATGTTTGTCTGTCATTATTTCTGTGACATACAGTAGCTACATCACCATTTAATACATTTGCATAATACCCACCTGCTGGCTCTCAAACAAAGGTAGTTATAATGGTGCGTTCCATTTGTGCTTGTAAGTCAGAAATTTTGAGTTTGCAAGAGAAACTTTATACTGGAACACCCCCTCAAGTTGGAGTTCTGAATATGGCTGCTCAGTGCATCAACAAACCTTTTGTTGCATTCTCACATTTTTTTCTGACAACTGCTTTCTCAATAGTGGTAAAAAAAAAAAAAAAAAAAAAAAAAAAAAAAAAAAAAAATCGGTACTTTCAAAGGTGTTTCGGGTTGATCAGCTTGTTTTTCTTGACTGTATTGTCAGACTCAGAACTGGTATGGCATAAATGATGGCATAGTTTGTGTAGTTACAGGAGTAATTTACTAGGGATGGGCGCATCAGTACTGCAGTATCCATATATCAGTACTCACAATCTATTTATTTAGTATCATGTCCTGCAAAACAATCAATATTAAATTATAAGATATATTAATATGAAACATGGGTTAATACATCACTTTAAATTGTTATAGGCCTACTAGATTTCTCTGCTCTCTTTGGTGGGTTTATTATAAACTCATGTTAAGTTTATTTAAATAATGTTTTTTTATAATAAATTACAATAATGCATATTTCATTAAGAAACATATATGTCATATGTGATGCACGCAACCACATTAGTTCTAGAAAACACCCAGATGCACACGTAGCATACGTCTGCAGGATGTCTTTTAAAGATCACATCATCTGAAAGGCATTTGCTGCGTACAAACATCTGATAAACGTCTTTAAGATGTCAGTTTTACAAACATTCCAAAATAATGAACATCTTAAAGACTTTTTCTAAATGTTAATTTAACATCTGAGGAATCATCCAATACGTATTGCAGACACTAAAAAATATGTCTTCGATGTAAACACGCACATCAAATAGACGTCTCTGAAATGTAGCTACTATGGCAAGCCGTTTTACCGTTTAATCTATAAACCGTACTAGTATCTATTTTCACGCTACTAGTACTTTGTTTTAGATACTAGTATCTTTTCCATTAAGTACTAATGCTTATTCATTAGCTACTTTTATTGTTTTCGGTACTAGTAACTTTTTAAAAGAAATTAATACATATTCATTAGATACTAGTTCCTATTTATTAGATACTAGTACTCATTTATTAGATACTAGTACTTATTCGTTAGATACTAGCAGGGGCATCATGCACTCATTATTTTTGAGGGGGCACGAGTGAAGGGGGGGGGGGTTGTCATGTGACACATAGCATTCACAATAGCGCTGTATAATGGATATAAGCTTATGTTTTATTTATTTTTCCTTTTTATTCTAAACATTTCCAAACACATCATGTTAGTTGATCTATAATGGGTGATGGGCAAAGTAGCCTAATAGCATAATCTATCAACTATGCATAAAACCCTCTCTTTTTACCAGACATGGGTGTCATGCCATGAAATTTTTAATACGACTGACTTCGTATTTAATATGAATTTAATAAAAACATTGTAAGCTACTAATTATAACATTTTCATAGTACAGAAAGAGAGCAAAGAACATTTACATTATCAAAGAACATTTTCACTGATTATAGTCTAGCCAGTGTTTATGCACTCTCAAAAACTCCCATTAAAATCACTGAAGTTGTTTACACTGTGAAATGAATGTCTTACATCGTACACACATCTGCACATTGTTGTTTCTGATGAGAGAACTTGCCGGAGAGCAGAATTCAGTCAGCAAGTGAACAAATAACACGCTGACGCTGGTGAACAAAACACCAGCGTTTCAGCGATAACTCATCTGAACGCCTCTGATTGGTCATTGCATTCATAAGCTCAACAGAATCGTGTGTGATTGGTTATAATGAGCAGCACTTTAAAGACGCTTGTCTCTAGTTTAGCGCCAGCCAGCGAACGCAGATTTGAATTTAGCAGCTGGTGATGTGCAGCACTGAATGTTCTTATCCTGAATGTTCGTAGCTGCATTGAAAATACACTTGGCTCAAAAATCTAAGGGGGCACGTGCCCCCTCGTTTTGAATGGGCCTAACGCCTCTGGATACTAGTACCTATTAGTACGTGTTCATTAGACACTAGTACTTATTTCAGTAGTGACTAGTAACTATTCTATTGTTACTAGTAAGAAATTTCACATTTTTTCCATTGACTTCTATGGAGATCTGTCAATGACACATCAATTATTCAGTTTTGACTAGAATGCATTCCAATTGTGACAAGTAAATAAATTTTATGCACTGATAGTAATTCATTAGGTACTAGTACTTATTTTTTTTAGATACTAGTAGGCCTATCTATTATTACTAGTACTTAATCATTACGTTCTAGTAGTTATTTGTTACATACTACTTACTGAATAGCCATTAGTATTCATTCAATAGCATTTTATTAACATTTATTAGATAGTAGTACTTATTCGAAATGTTACTAGGAAGATTTTTTTATTTTACTAGTAACATTTTTAATTGAACTCTTTTGTGGCCATTCAGACTAGTCATAACATGAGTAAAAAAGCGGATCTGACAAGTAAGATAAGAATTGTTTCTAGCAATAATTACAAAAGATATTAGTGTCTAATAAGTGCTATTACCTAATGAATAACTAGTATCTATTAAATAAGTACAAGTAGCATGAAAATAGATACTAGTACTGCTTATAGATTAAATGTTAATGGCTTGCCATAGTATGTGTGCTATCAGAGTAATCTGATAGCCCACCTCTATAATAAACCTGGAAATGTTAGTCTCATCCGCGATGCGATTTTACATGAAATTGCAGATGTCGGGTAATAAAAATTTAGTTTAGAAAACTATTCCCGTCTGAATAGGGCTTAAGTCCCTTGACAGAAGTTATTTCAATGAAATCAAGTAATTATATTATTTTCTGCATGCCATTCCATAATAACCTCAAATTCCACCTCAGAAATTGATTAGTGTGACAAGTAGATTTTTGTGACACAACAGATCCAATAATTCTGTTTTAAATTAAAATGAAGTGGACAGTAGGACGAGTTGAGTGATAATCAAATATAGTCATAGTAGCCTAATCTGTTTGGAGAAAATAAAATCTAGGTGTGAATGAAAAGTGGGTCGCAAAAATAAATGGTATAAGGATGTTCAGTAGGTGACAATAATACTAAAAGTAACACCTCACTTGCAATCTTTAAAACAATTTTATTTGCTTATATTTTGAGGTATTGTAAAAATTATGCTAGATAGAGAGACATTAATGAATTTTGAAGATTACAATATCCTAAGGAAGCAGTGCATCTTTTTCTTTTTTTAGTGAGATTATGGAGAGTATCTTCAGTGTAGCAGCCAAGGGCCCAGAACTGCAGCTCACATGAGCCTAAATATTGATTGGACTAAAGAGTCTCCATGTCCTTCATTTATCCTTTATTACCATCCCCCTCTGCCCTCTTCCTCTCTCAGTGAGGATGAAGCAAGAGGAATATCCTGTGTCCCTTGTGAAATGAGTATCCTGCAGAAAAGGGATTCCCTTGTTGTAAGTGAAGTGGGAAGCAGGGAGTCCCACAGCAGGAGACAAATTTTATTCTGCCATTTCCATTCTGGGCACCACAGCACAGATACAGCCTAAGATCATGCTGTTTTCTCTAAAGGAGTAAAATGGTGGAAGCTGGATTCAAATACTTGATAAATCATGGACTGTCAAAAATCACTTGACGTCTTGAATTCTCCCCTGTTGAGCTCATAAATTAGCCACTTGTCAGGAGGGCCAGATTGCTAAAGACAGTAAGAAAAAGGACAACCATTACGTCAAACATGAATGTAAGAGGATTTAAGGACCAGAATATCACATTGTTGAAGAAAGATGAATACTGATCAGATGAAAACCTGCTGTCAGTGAGGAGTCTTTTGTCCATTAAAAAAAAAAATATTCGGGTGTATGATTATTTTACTTTGTACTGCTTAATTTGCATAGGATTATGAAGTAATATTAAATATTTTATTTCTATGAAAAAAAGCGTTTTGGTCTGTGGAAAATATTTTACATATACATACGTATTTTGGAGAAAAATAGAAAAAAAGAAAACAACTTTTTTTTAGAATGATGTTGCAAAAATAACCCACTTTACATTTTAGTCCACTTTTATTGCCACAACTGCTTCATTTTAATTTGAACAATACATGTACAGCACCATTTATTTTTTCTTTTGTCATCTCCTTCCTCTCCTTCCATCTTCTTCCTTTCTCCTTCCCTTCCCTTCTTGTCATACTAACCCATATCAGCTAAAAGCACCTGCTCACACCACTGCACACCACACTATCAAAATGACATGAATCCCTTCGGTTCTTCCTTCTGCACAACCCTCCTCTAATTTGCCTCTTTTCATTATTTACCCTGATACATTATGCTTTTGTGTGATACACAAATCCACGGCTCCAGGAAAAATCCACGATGTGAAAACATGAAAAACTGTTTTTCATTAACTGGCACAATTATTTCACAGTTTTAGGTCATAGACGTCTTGAGTGTTCCAGTATGTTTAAAATAAAGCTGACCATAATCTGTAGTCAATACACATTTATAATACTTCTTCTGTGTGTTTGATTTAGATGAGATACTGTTTCAATATTAAGAAAAAGCACTGAGAGTTGAACTGACTCAGAGAACTGGGAATGACCGGAAGCACTTGGACTTGCTTTACTATGAACGCTCAATTTTGTTTTAAATTCCTAAGTAGATAATCTGGTGGTTTATTTGAAGAAGGGATCATAAGGACAACAGTGTGACACTACTTAACTGAGAAAAGCAGTGAGATCTGTGTAGTGAGTACATATTCACAGGATGTGAAAATTATTGCATTTATTGCTAATGCAACACCTCTAGTTTCCCTCTCTGTTTTTTTCCTTTGCAGCCTTTCCACCTAGAAACGGTGATAATGATCTTCTCTCATTTTACCTTGATTGGTGAAGCATTAAAATCAGAGCGGTTCAGCCCTTCAAGATGTCTAGACATAATTAAGTCCCTTATTTGTCTGCAGTCATCAATTCATTCAAGCTGCCATACTTAGTTATTCAGTCACACAGATTACTGTATGAAAAAACATGTGCGCAGTTTGTGAATTCCTGCAAGAAAGTTTTTTCCACCTCAATTTCTTCATATTTCCATATGTTTCTCATCTATTTCGCACCAGTCATGTCTCTTTTGCTAACATACTTCTGCATTTCTTTGCTACATAACTGCTCTTTAGCATCCAAATAACATTCAAACAATATATAAATCAATTTGCGCTAATAATTAAAAAACAAAAAATAGACTGAACTTATAAAACACATTGGCAGCACTAACAGAAGCAGTTCCTATACAGCTTAGTGGAAGCCAATGCACTTCATTCATTGCTAAAAATAACTATTCATTTTCAATCTAAAAAAATACACTCTATCCATGTCAATAGTAGTCTACTCTGTATCATACTAAATATTCTTTCAGCAAATTTTATAGATAAAATCATTTGAGGGCATGGTAGAAAAATGGAGTCATTGATCGAAACGAAGCGAAAAAACTTTGAAATAATATGCAACATAACATCAGTGTGAGCGTGTGGCTAATATCACACAGTTCAGTTGTCAAATATTCCTCCTTTCTTCATTATGTTTGTTCAACACTGTGGAGTTGTTATTATTGTGATTTCTCACATATTTTGCGTGGGATTCTAACTCCTGCATGAGGTGGCGACATTATAGGTGCCGTCCTCTAGAAACTCATCTTCACTTAGGCTTATATGGAGGCAGGTGTCATTGACAGGTGAAGAGAACGGGATGGTTTGCTCATATCCCAGCGGTGTGGTACAATGCGGTGGAGTCACTCCATCCACAGCTGGATGATCCTCAGGTAAGCTGCTGCAGGTACTGGACGTGGAGATGAACGCAGAGCTCTGGTCATCAGAGGGGTCGTCTCTGGATCGGGGGGATATAAGGGATTTGTCATCCGAGCGCACACCAGAATCCTCGCTGGTTGAACATGATACACTGTTACCATTGGTGTGTGAACAGAAATCCGCAGGTGAAACGGAGCATAGTGTGAATTCAGGAAACGAGGAGCTACTGTTCATGTTTGTGAGTACGTTTCCATTTACAGGTGTGGCTACAGCTGAAGATCTTGACTCCGCTTCGACACCCGGAGAGAGAGTCCTGTTTGAACGCTTGCGGTTCAGGGGCTGAGGTGGAGGGTCCAGTTTAGGGATGGTTTGTTTATACCTTTGGACACAAAAAAGAAGCAAATTTTGTCAGTCAATGGATTTGTCAGGGTGACAATATTAAATAAAAATTACAGTACGTTTATCCCACCAGGGCAAAATGCAACAGTCAGATTTGTAAACAAATCAGCGTTTCTGAACAAATTTCACATTTACATGAATGAATCATTTTCAGTTTGCTTCCTGACTGAACATCGGAGGCGTTTTGCTAGTGTCATGTGAGTCAGTGTTGTTCACACCATAAAAAGAAGGGGTGAAAAATGAAAGCAGTGTTGTTATTGTTAACTAAATCTACACTATTAAAATAGTTTTTGTTAATAAAGCTGAAATATAAATATTAGATGAAAAAAAAAAAACCTCAATATAAAAAGTAAAATTACTAAATTACTAAAATTACTAAAACTACCACTAAATAAAAATGGAAATTTGAAAATGACAAAAGTTCACAAATTTTTCAGCAATTTCAAAATAATAATAAACACTACAATAATATATAACTAATATTAAAATAATACTGATTCAAATCTAAGGCTGTTACTAAAACAAAACACATATACATACATATACATATACATATACATATACATTATTAGGATTTTGTTGTCTTTTTAATAACTTGATAAATGTCATGAACAGAAGGTAGAATACAATATATTAAATAAATAAAACAGATCTGCTTGTCATTTGTGGGGAAAACATTTATGATGCTTATATTTATGCATTGTGGAGTCTCTTTGTAGGCAAATAAATTAAATATGACTCTGTTTCTTAATAAACCAGCTAAGTTAATCTTTCAGTGACATACCGAGATACTTCAATAAACAAATAAGTGAACAAATCTTTTTAGTGAAGCAGTTTAAAAAAACATGCCAGGGATGAATCACACTCCCCACCATTACTGCTACAGTATGCCATATGACACACCCATAGCCAAAAAATAAAAGTATTTAATGATTAAATGTACAGTTATGTGGATTTGTGACCAACGAGATTTCAGTAGGCCGGGCTACACAGCACAGCGCTGTAGAAATAGAACCCAGTTAAAATAACCCAGTGCTTGTCATGATAGCAGATAATTAGCAGCTGATACATGGATGAAAGCCTTTTATCACTTATCATACGGCATGTCAGGTCAGGACATTGTGTCAGAATTGTAGGGAAATCACAGCAGGGAGATGGGATTGTGTGGTGAACAGTTGCTGAATCATCAAAAAGAGCTTATACACAATTCTTTAAGACACAGTCTCCATTCTGCATGTATGTGTGTGTGTGTGTGTGTGTGTGTGTGTGTGTGTGTGTGTGCACTTATCTCTGTCCCACAGTTCCCCTGCTGGGTGAATTAAGTAGAGAAAGAGGGGGAGAGAGAAAAGAGAGGGGGAGAGTGAAAATGGGAGACAGAGCTGCAGGTTCTTGTATTGATGGCTCTACTAAAAATAACTGCAATGCAGTCACTCAGCATGGGACAGAAAGCACAGCATAAGACTCTGTCTATTTCTTCTTTCACTCATACACATTCAAACACATGCAAGCTACATGATGTGCAAAAATGTAAATAAATACATTAAACACATAGCTGGTAGATGCGTACATTTTCTGCCTGCGTAAAAGTTGCCACAGTGCTCGTGGGTGGTTGTCAGAGTGCCGTTTCTAAGATGGATGAAGTGCTTTTTCATGTGTTGCTATGCAGTTGCTAGGTGGCTGGTCAGTGATTGGTTATTGTTTCAAGTTAAAAGAGCCCACCCCTAAGTCTCTATGATGTTCTGTTTTCTAGACACGACTCAAGAGCTGCCTTCATTGTCTATGAGATTTTTTTTTTTCTTTTCAAACTTTTAATCTGATCTCTAAGAGTGAGCAGTAATACACTTTTCTTTTCAATCAGCCAAACAAGGTTGGGTGTTTGGTCAAATCCCTAACCCTATATGAATGATACTTCATTGATACACTAATTAATACAAATACAATCCAACACATTCAGTATAACTTCACATACAAAGCTACAGCCTTTTGATCTTGGACTTTCCTTCTGGAGTTTCTTTTCCATTTTCTCTCTTTCCTCCAATTAGCATAAGATCACATCAGCAATTCTGTCTGGCCCCCGACCAAACACTGTCACATCTCCTCCTCCACATCTTTCCAGAGAGCACTCTGCCTTCTGCCGTCTCCTCGTCTCAGGGGATCTTATATTAACTCATCTTCCAGTGGGTGTCGAAAAGTCTGAGTAATTTCATTTTCAGTTTTTTTCTTTAATATACACCTCTCCTGCCTAGTATTGCAATGACTTTCAAAGTACATGTGCTGTTGTATATGTGTGTTTGTAAATGTGAAGAGCCCTTATAAAGCTTGCAAATAATGGAATATGTTGAATAGCAGTGAAGCTCTTGCGATGAAATGTCACACCAGACATTTAATAAGTCTAATAATATAACCTTAAGTCTTGTGTAAAATGGCATAGCATCAATAAAGAATGAGCTTAATTTACTTTTCATAATACAAAATCTCATTATTCAATGTTGCACTTGTTAATCCGTTGCGGAGGCACAGGAGCTGTGGATGGGGGCTGCTGCTGATAGATTGTGTTCATCAGATGAAATATTAAAAGCTCCCTGAGGGAGAGCATTAGGCTTGCTCCTGATCATGGTAATGTGTGTGTATGTGTAGACAGATCCTATTTTTATTCTTGAAGGGGAATTTAGTGTGTGAAGTCCACGTATGTGCATAATAAAGTATCTAATAGACTATTTAAACCCTGTTGACATTTGACAGCAAGAGAGCACAAACACATACAATAAACTTTACTTCATAAATCTAGTTTGCTAATGAGAATGTATGCCTGTGTATTACATGATACAAGCCCTAACATAACATACAGTCCCACACACACACAGACCTGTTAGCAATGTGTCATAGATGCAATGGTTTTCATACATAATCGTTTTTAATATATACAGACACACACACACACACACACACATATATATATATATATATATATATATATATATATAAAATAATATTTGCATTCCAGTGCATCCCTTATTTTTTTCCTTTTAGAGGCCCCACAAGGTGATTTCAGCTTTAGCACATTGCAGTTAAAACCTGACCAAACAAGCGCACAAACACGCAGAGTAAATCCATCATTCTGGACATATGAGCGTGTTCACACACACACACACACACACACACACACACACACACACACACACACACACACACACACACACACACCGCTGTAATCATCATTCATTTAGCATGCCATTGTAATTAAATAAAGTACAATCACTGTTATACTCACAGGAGGTTAGTAAAGTGTAGAAGAGAGGAGTGAAACAAAAATCAGCGATTTCAGACAAAGGAAGATAGGTCAGGTGAGGGCATGAGATGGAGAGAGAGCATCAGAGAGGGTTAGAAGTTTAGAGAGGAGGAAGAAGGCTGTTACAGGAGGAAGTGGATAATCAGAAGGCGAGGCTCCTCACACGTGCACCTGAGCAGAGAAAAACAAAAATAAGTCTATCTTCCCTTTCAACTCTCACACTCACACAAACCTCTGATCTGACTCCCACTGCAACGCTGCAATCATTTTCATTGTACAATCCTGCCAAATGCACATTATTTGCTTTATTTAGTATTTTTTTAGAACCCAAACATCACTAAAGGGAGGCTTTCATATTTAGCTCACTTTTGTGTACAATTTTCCCCTAAAGTTGACCTAAAGGCTGGAATACCACTACATGAACAAATTTGGGCATCATATATTTGCCAACTGTGTAAATGGAAACTGAGGAAAAAAAAAACGTTGCTCATATGCTAAAAGATTAAGGGTCACACACTACCAGACTTCCAAATCATCCCAAACTCACACAGAAACATCCACCTCATTGCTAGGAGACACATTACAAATGAAAAGTGTTCTAAAATTTCAAAATATGAAACATTTTTGATATGCTCTGACTGGATGGAATAAAATTTACTGACGGGATGTCTAAAATTTAAAAAAAAATTGGAATCTGTGCCCATCATCATACACTATGAAATTTTTATGTAAACTCAGGCTGCAGACTGATTTTTGGCAACTAGTGTTGATGTATCCAGACTGATAATTGGGGCACAAATCTGGGCAAAAGTCATGTACTATATTCCAACTTTACATAAACTCATTCACACAGACACACAGACACACAGACACAGACACAGACACAGACACACACACACACACACACACACACACACACACAGAGAGACACTTGTGATTAGTCTAAGTGGCAGTAATCAAGCAGCAAGTGGAGATTATGGAAGATCAATGCAACAGCAGATAGACTAATCCATGACATTAAATCCATCCGTGCATTCAACCCTCTCACAACAACACAAACACACACAGACACACAAACAAGCTCAAGATCACGCAGTTCTGAGGCCAAGAAATCTGTCTTAGTGTGCAGTGACCCAAAGTGCTGAATTCAACTTAAATAAGCGGAGACAGTTTCTGGACGGGCAGATAATAAATCAGCAACAGCGCATGTAGAGAGGGATAAAAGAACAGCACAGACATGAACAGAGGGGAGCAAGATGCAAGGAGTTTCAAAGCAATAAAGAAAGAAATGGCACTTATGACTGGCATAGGAGGGATGGACAGATTCCATCTCATGTAGAGTTCACGCTGACATTAACACCAGGAGTGACAGATAAATGAACAAATGATGGGCAGGTGCATAAAACCACAGTCACAGTGAAGACTCACTGATGGACACACACTGAGCCCCAGCAGACACACACGACATGACACACTGAAGTCCTGTCTGACAGTTTCTACACTGTGGCTCTGCTTCCTCATTATTTGTGACTGTGACACAGGAGAGTTTTTAAAACAGTATAAAACAGCATATAAATATTGTTATGCTTAAAAAAGTATAAAACAGCTAAACCATAAAAAACAGCTCATACATAGACTGCATATTGTTCAGAAAGTTAAATGAAATTATAAAATGCCATACTACAGTACAAATATAACAATAACACTGTCCAATTGACCATTCACAAATAGCTTGATTGACAGGCGATCTGACCAATCATAACGATGAATCAACCATCTTGCCCGATAAAACAAATCAGACAGGACAGTAGATTAACTTTGGTGGACTTAAACTTGAAAAATGTTGTGTACTGATGTCTTTCTGTGGTTAAAATAAAATACATTCTGATGTTGATTCATGTTTATTTCATGCTTTAAATAAATATGAAAAGACAAACGGTTCATGTGCCGCTTGAACTGAGGAAATACAGTGATCTGTTACGACACATTAAAGAGCCACAGTATGTATTTATTGTTTGAATTTCTTAAAAAATGACAAAATTTGAAAGCCGAGACCTTGTTTCATACCAGATGTAACCTGCTCTGTCTTGTCTGTCAGAGTGTAATCAGTTTTTTTCTTTGCTTTACGATGTATTTTTCACTGCGTGAGAACATGACGTGTAATGTGAGAGCGGCGTGGCTTGTCAGACATAGCAACAGTAACTAAGGAGGGCAGGTTTTTGAGAAGGGTCAATTCACCTCTCTCTCTACAGCATATATAATTTACTGCCATTTTAATGTTTTTTTTTTTTTTTTTTAAATATGTTTTGATGTTAATGTTTAAATATTATTACAGTTGAAAATAACTTTTTTTCTATGTTAATATGCTATATATTATAATGTAATTAATTCCTGTGATGGCAAAGCTGAATTTTAAGCAGTCTTTAGTGTTACATAATCCTTCAGAAATCATTCTAATATATTGATTTGCTGCTCAAGAAATATTTCTTATTATTATCAATGTTAAAACGATTGCGGATACATTTTTTTTTCCCACATTCTTGAGTTAAAGTAAAAAGCAGCATTTATTTGAAATAAAAATTCTTCATTAGAAATGTCTTTGCTGTCACTTTTGATCAATTTAATGTGACCTTGCTGAATAAAAGTATTAATTTCTTAAAAAAAAATAATATTCTGATTATGAAAGTGGCATGTAAACACATTAATCTGATTGCATCCAGTCATAGCTAGATTAAGACAATTGTTCGGTTTAGAAATCAGAGACAAAATCAAGGGCACCTAGCTTACTTCTGTATTCATTTTTCGTCATGTAAACGCCTTATTGTGAATATCTCCTATATTTACTGTATAGTTGCATATGTCCAAATAAAAGGTGATTCTGGGAGATAATAGAAAAAGTAAATTCCAGGTGGTCATAGTGAGATCATTTGACAATGATGTAGCATTATTCACTGAAAGGTTTGTTTTTATTATACTGCACAGTGCACAGTAAGTAGTACATTAGCTTTCATTCTGAACACAGCCACAAGTATTTCCTGTACATGCCCTGAGTATATCCACCTGTGTCTTGCTAGTCCATTTGTTTATATAGCGTACAAGCCTTTTCTAGTGTAGCCTGTCTGTTTACCTGAGATCATTTTGGCAAGTGTTATAAGAATTGTCTTTCAAGTCAAGTCTAGTCAGAGGTCTTGTTATATCTTGTTTTGTTTTCATTTTCTTTGCTTTAATAAAAATAATGCAGCTGGCCTCAGTGCTGGGCTGGCTTTGTACTTTTGGCTACAACGTACCGTAACAAAAACAGAAAGCATCCAGAACTTTCCTTTTAACCATACTACACTTATAATGCATTCTAAAAACAAAACATGCTAATAAAAAAAAAAAGGAAAAAAATGCCCTTGTATGTATTTTCACAGCAAACTGTTCATGATGTGAGTATGTGTTATAGTGACTGTGTGCATATTTTTGAGTCTCTCCCTGAACTTGTGAGTGTGTTGCCAGGGTATATAAATCAGTAAGTGTGTTTTTACTTGTGTGTGTGTGTGTGTGTGTGTGTGTGTGTATACGTAAGTGTGAGGTTTTCTGCAAGCTCTAAATTGCTCTAATAAAGTGTGAAAATTAATGTTTTCTGTGTGTGAGAGACTGCAGCTATCCACAGGGACACGATAATTGTAAAATAAATCACTCTCCCAGACACACGCACACATAATCTTGAATACATTTATAGACACACACGCAGATGGAGAAGCAAGCATATACGCATGCAATCACAAAAACACATGCATGCTTTCACTCTTTTTGTTACATAAAAATTGAGCAATCTATTACAAATAACTAATCAATCAAAGCAAGAAAACATCTCTAGCAGAAGGAATGGGTGTAGGTGTGTGCTGCTAAGCTCAACAACTGTTTACAGCTAGCGCTAACCACACACACACAGAGCGATGAATGTGCAGTACCCAACAAAGGTCAAAATTTTCCATTACTATTAAAGGAAACTTGCCAGCCAAAAGTCAGTGTGGAAAGATTGCTCTCTGCCTTCTAATACACTTTCATTAGATTTGTTTATATTGCTCATAACCAATATCCATTCCGACAGGTCTGCTGCCTGTGTATGGAGTGAGGAGAGGGAAGAGAGGAAAGGAGGAGGTCAGAGAGTTGGTGGGATTATGTGAACTAGTTTTAGAAAACCCAAAGACCAGCCAAATGTGGTAAAAAATCAAATCTTCACAAACAAAAACATCTGCTCAATGGTTTTCAACATTTTGGAGAGTCTGAGACCTATAACGGCTGAAACTTTTTGTAGTTCTGTTGTATTTCTTGGTTTGTTTGATGCCGCTGTACTCTGTTCCACACACTGACACGCTGTGATTATTCTGTCCAGATGTTGCAGCTCAGATTTCAGTATGTTTAAATTACAGATCGGAAAGGAGCAACTCGACTGACTAAGAAATAGGAAACATTTAACAAAATCAAAAGTGCTCTAACGTTGTCTTTCTGCACTTTCTTTGTAACATTCTTTTTATTCTTTTTTTTATACCTCAGGTGAAAAGTTCGAGATTTGTAATATATTTTGTTTTTAAAGAAGCCTCTAATGGTCACCATGGCAGTCTTTACTGCATGACCATATTCCAAATCCCTAATACATTTATTAAGCAAATAAATTTTTATAAAAAAAAAATGACATGCTTAAATTCTTGTTAATATACACTAACATTCCAAATTTGATCAAAAATACAGCAACAACAGCAATATTGGTAAATATGTACTCAAAACTTCAGTAAAAACATTATTATTATGAAAGATTATGACAATTTAAAATTACTCCAGTCTTCAGTATCACATGATCCTTCAAAAATCATTCTAATATGCTGATTTTGGTGCTCAAGAAACATTGTTATTATTAATACTGCTGAATTTTTTTTTCTTATGAAATATTCAAATAAATACAGCCTTGATGAGCACAAGAGAATCTTACTGATCCCAAACTATATTACATTTATATATATATATATATATATATATATGTATATGTATATGTATATGTATATATATGTATATATATATATATATATATATATATATATATGTATATGTGTATACACATATATGTGACATATATATTTAGGGATGCATCGATCCGATACTTAATATTGGTATCGGCTCCGATATGGTCATTTTCTGCCGGATCGGGTTTCGGTCAGAGGAGACGGATCCAAATTCTTTGTACGTAAATGTGAGGTAGAGATGAATCTTTAAGTCGTTAAATTCAAGTTGACGTAAACTGTTCTCTCCGCTGCGGCTGTCTATCATCCTCCATGGGATGCGGTATCATCCTGCACGGGATGCGCATAAGTGCTTTGTGCTGCTCTGTATTGGAGCCATACCCTTTCGTATTATAATACTTTTGCGCAGTGAAAGATTATTAATAGACTTTCTTGTTCTGTCTTATCTATCATATGTTGCTGCCTTCATTACTGTGCTATACATTTAAAAGAAATGTCTTTTAATTTATAGTATATATTTATATAAATATATTTACTTATTTTTCATGAATGTATTTTACAACACAAAGAGCAATGTGTAACATTTTATTAGATTTATTCCTACACTCCCCACTAAATAATGTTGTTTCACTAAATGTTTAGATTTTTATAAAATTAAGCACCCATGATTCTTCTAGAGTATATTTTGCTATAGGCTATATACAGGTGCATCTCAATAAATTAGAATGTTGTGGAAAAGTTCATTTATTTCAGTAATTCAACTCAAATTGTTAAACTCGTGCATTAAATAAATTCAATGCACACAGACTGAAGTAGTTTGGTTCTTTTAATTGTGATGATTTTGGCTCACATTTAACAAGAACCCACCAATTCACTATCTCAACAAATTAGAATACTTCATAAGACCAATAAAAAAAAAAAAAAACATTTTTAGTGAATTGTTGGCCTTCTGGAAAGTATGTTCATTTACTGTATATGTACTCAATACTTGGTAGGGGCTCCTTTTGCTTTAATTACTGCCTCAATTCGGCGTGGCATGGAGGTGATCAGTTTGTGGCACTGCTGAGGTGGTATGGACGCCCAGGTTTCTTTGACAGTGGCCTTCAGCTCATCTGCATTTTTTGGTCTCTTGTTTCTCATTTTCCTCTTGACAATACCCCATAGATTCTCTATGGGGTTCAGGTCTGGTGAGTTTGCTGGCCAGTCAAGCACACCAACACCATGGTCATTTAAGCAACTTTTGGTGCTTTTGGCAGTGTGGGCAGGTGCCAAATCCTGCTGGAAAATGAAATCAGCATCTTTAAAAAGCTGGTCAGCAGAAGGAAGCATGAAGTGCTCCAAAATTTCTTGGTAAACGGGTGCAGTGACTTTGGTTTTCAAAAAACACAATGGACCAACACCAGTAGATGACATTGCACCCCAAATCATCACAGACTGTGGAAACTTAACACTGGACTTCAAGCAACTTGGGCTATGAGCTTCCTCCAGACTCTAGGACCTTGGTTTCCAAATGAAATACAAAACTTGCTCTCATCTGAAAAGAGGACTTTGGACCACTGGGCAACAGTCCAGTTCTTCTTCTCCTTAGCCCAGGTAAGACGCCTCTGACGTTGTCTGTGGTTCAGGAGTGGCTTAACAAGAGGAATACGACAACTGTAGCCAAATTCCTTGACACGTCTGTGTGTGGTGGCTCTTGATTCCTTGAACCCAGCCTCAGTCCATTCCTTGTGAAGTTCACCCAAATTCTTGAATCGATTTTGCTTGACAATCCTCATAAGGCTGCGGTTCTCTCGGTTGGTTGTGCATCTTTTTCTTCCACACTTAACATGCTTGGATACAGCACTCTGTGAACAGCCAGCTTCTTTGGCAATGAATGTTGAAAAAAAGAGGACTTTGGACCACTGAGCAACAGTCCAGTTTTTTTCTCCTTAGCCCAGGTAAGATGCTTCTGACATTGTTTCTGTTTCAGAAGTGGCTTGGTAGCCCTTTTCCTGAAGACGTCTGAGCGTGGTGACTCTTGATCACTGACTCCAGCTTCAGTCCACTCCTTTTCCTACCCCATTTCTTCCTTCCAGTCAACTTTTCACTTAATATGCTTTGATACAGCACTCTGTGAACAGCCAGCCATTCAGTAATGACCTTCTGTGGCTTACCCTCCTTGTGAAGGGTGTCAATGATTGTCTTCTGGACAACTGTCAGATCAGCAGTGTTCCCCATGATTGTGTAGCCTAGTGAACCAAACTGAGAGACAATTTTGAAGGCTCAGGAAACCTTTGCAGGTGTTTTGAGTTGATTAGCTGATTGGCATGTCACCATATTCTAATTTGTTGAGATAGTGAATTGGTGGGTTTTTGTTAAATGTGAGCCAAAATCATCACAATTAAAAGAACCAAAGACTTAACCTACTTCAGTCTGTGTGCATTGAATTTATTTAAGTTTTACAATTTGAGTTGAATTACTGAAATAAATGAACTTTTCCACGACATTCTAATTTATTGAGATGCACCTGTATATATAATAGTTATATATAAATATATTTCAGTTGTAAAACTTTGCCAGACTCAAACTAATTTATTTGAATACAAGTGTATGTGTTATTGCCTTGTGTCATTACCTCTCATCAAGTGCTGTTGAATTCTGGGTTTCTAGCTTTGCAACTTCCCTTCTTGCTGCGTCCAGTCCCGCTTCACTTCTCACACTCTCTGGCTTCCCATTGGCTGTAATGGTGGGAGCACCCCGCAGGTTGAGCAAATTGAGGTAGGACTCAGCGTGGGAGGAAACAGGAGGGTTTTCTGGCTGTCCTGCTTGAGTGGAGGTGACGGGCTGGTCTGAGTGAGGGGTGTAGAGGTTCTTCAGGTTGAGAGAGAGAGAACGAGGGGGCACGCTATTCCATGGTGATTCTTCTTCTAGAAGACATAAAATCAAGGTCTTAAAAGGATAATTCACTCAGATTTCATCAAAAACATCTTAATTTGTGTTCTGAAGATGAACGAAGGTCTTACGAGTTTGGAACAACATGAGGGTGAATAATTAATGACAGAATTTTCATTATTGGGTGAACTATCCCTTTAATAGGCACCCTGAAACAGTCAATAACATTAGAGGATGGGGATGTCATGCCTACTAAATGTTTTGAACGCTTGTGTAAATGAAGCTTGCGATTGAACAATCTGCTATTGAGAGACTGGCCGTACAGTAGCCCTTCAGTGACAGACACTCAAGGGCATAATGGTGACAGACTATTTCAATAACTCTCCAAATGACCAGTCATACCATCCAGCAAGCACACCACCATCATCCCACCATGCATAAGCATATGCATGCACACATACACACATAAACACACTCTCTCTGAAAGAGAAAGTCGGCATGGAGCCCAGTGCTGATGAATCAAACCCAATAAACTCCTGCACTAAACTCTGAAATAGATCAGTGTACACCAACCAACTCAATAACATCCCAGCCTGCCAAAAAATAATGTGTGTGTCTATGACTGTAATAGAGCCCAACAGTGACCACCCAGTTTTTCAGCAGCCTGGGTTCTGGAAGTATTTTTCCCATTCATTTTCTTTGTAGAAATATCTTATAAAAAGTTCTTAGCTATGAACCAATCCAAGTAGCTAAGAGATGAATCACAGCAATATGATGTAAAAAGGTATATTCAGAAATCACAAAAATACATTGATCACTCTTTAGTACAAGGACTAATTCTCACTATTAACTAGTTGCTTATTTGCATGCATATTATCAACATATTGGCTGTTTATTAGTACTTATAAAGCACAAATTCTGCACGACCATATTCCACATCCCTAATACATTTATTAAGCAAATAAATTTTATTAAAAAAGCACATGCTTAAATTCTTGTTAATATACACTACCATTCCAAATTTTATAAAAAATAGAGTAACAACAGCAATATTGGTAAAGAACACAAGGTTACACTTTATTTTAAGGTGTCAATATTAATTAACTACATGCACTTACTATATGGTTAGGGTTAGGGTTTGGCTTATGGTTACTTGCATGTAATTATGCACAATTTATTGTTTTATAATAGTAAGTAGGCCTAAGCTTTTGAACAGTAGTTTAACTGACAGAATGAAATACTCAACTCATGAAGAATTGATAATAACCAAATCATAAACAATGCTACAGTATTAAACTATGAATTATTTTGATTATTAATTTAAAATTAAATATTTTTTAAGTTTGTTGCAAAATATTCAAATATTTAACTTGTTTTCGAATGTAGAGAGGCTGTCTTACTCTGTGTGGCTCCACTGACTCTGATCTCCAGTTGTCTGAGGTGTTTCACCAGCAGGGCTGTATGTTGCAGTAAGTCTCGGTTCTGCAGCAGTAGCTGGTGAGCTCTGGCCTGCGCCTCCATGCGGGCAGCCGTCTCTGCGGCCAGCTGATCCTTCAGGAGCTGCACCTATAGCAGAGACACGCTCAGTCAAGAATAATGCCAGTCTTACTGAAATCTATCATAACTTATGAGTTGAAGATTGAAGATAGTGAGTGAAACCACTCTTAGTTCAGGTAATCGCAGTCGTATAGAGAGTTGATTCTCCAACTTTCTTTGGTGTATCAGTAGCAATGACAGATATTAAGCTTTTAATGTATTATTCTATTAATTGCTAATTTTCAAAGAATCTAAAGTGGCTTCCTGCAGTGGCTTTATTTTGTTATCTTCATCAATCGTGCAGCTGTTTGGGAGATTCAGCCCATACGTAAGAAAGCAAGATCTTTTTAATATCTCAGTTGTTTCTCCTAGATAGCAATGAGACAAAGAGAGCAAATAAGAGACTTATTGTGAGAAAAACAGTGCAGTAATCTCCCCTGGAGCAGTGGTTTCAACCTTTTTGACTCTAAGGCCCCCTATTGTCAATGACAGTATTTAAAGGTCCACAAAAGACATTTTTCAAACATCAACTATAATTACAAAGCTGCTAATATTCAAACTCTTTATTTACTGAATCTAGGAGTAGCAATATTAAACTAATTAAATACAATAATTAATGACACAGCTGCTTATTTTCAAACTTTTGATTTACTGAAACTAGGAGTGGCAAAATTAAAATAATAATTAAATTCCATAATCACAAAAACTGAATGTTCTTCATGGTTTATTAATTTTCATAACTTTTCCAGGTCTACACATCACATTACTCTTACAGGACAGTATATACAGGTTGAGAATCATGACAACCCTGATACTAAAATAAAACTGGCAATTGCTAAGGGAACAAATTAAAACAAGAAATATGATTTTAGATTAAATCTTAATTTTTAGCTGTTTGTAAAAGGTTTGTTTTATTTCAAATAATTTAAAGTTATCTTGCGGCCCCCTTGCAAGTGTGCTGAGGCCCCCTGGTAGAGAACCAGTGCTGTATATTTTTTAAACAAGATCTCAACAATATTAAAAACTGTGCTCAGATTTGCCAATAAAAACAAAACAAAAAAACAATCAAATGTCAAATTTAGTTTAAATATAAACTCTGCTATACAAATTCATTTTGTTTGATTTGTTAAGAAACATCTGAGACAAGGCTGACACCCAAAAGGACCTAAGTCTTCTGAGATATGAAATAATAACAAAATTTCCTCTGGGCGGGGGGTGATTGTATGTCAATCTCATTATCCAAGCTATTGCTATGCAGTAGCGTGACTGTGCTGAATCAGAGCTGAGAGCACATCAGCTTCCTCTCTCTCTGACAGGACATAATAACCATAACAGCATCTGAACCCTATACAGTATCCCAAATGAGAACTAATATCAATAGTCGCAGACAGAATAACAAAAATGAACAGGCAAACGCAGCGAGATGATTGCCTCTATCAGCATCTTGTTCCATCTCCACTATATTTATCTTTGCTTCCTCATGATTATGGTGAATGATTTGGGCTTATAGGGCATATGAGTGCTTTTTAACAAAGGCTATCAGTAATCATTTCAACAGAGAAAAATAAATAGGGTTATGCAGGAAATGTGGCTCTGAAATTGCTGGAGTAGGTGAATAGATCTGTACTCTGGGTGGAGAGCAGATGATTGTGAAACAGCCTGAAAATACGGAATCAACTGCTGCATATTTCATAGAGCTGTAGCCCCTCCTAGAGCTAGAAAAGGGTACAAACAATGTCTTACCTGTGCTACAGCGATCTGTGTTTGTTGTTGCTGCTGTAGCAGCTGTTGTTGGAGTAACTGCAGGTGGTGTTGTGTGGCCAAAGGTGTGAGAGTAGGAGAGCAAGGGCTGCTGGGAGATAGCGTGTAGAGAGAGACACCCTCCAGGTCTTGTAAAGACTGAGAGATAAAGAACGAGAATATGAGAGAGAGAAAACAAACGTTAACCAACTAAAACACTATCATTTGCAACATCATCTTCAGTGTACAACTGAGGACTATGGGCTTTGAAAGCATAGTAAAGGGTTAATTAGTGTGCATGTGTGTTTGTACTGGGAGAGCACTTTAATATGAGGATCCACAGGAACAAAGGACACCTCAAGTGCTTTCATTAGACGAGGGACATATACACATAGGCACAACTAAAACACACACACACACACACACACACACACACACACACACACACAGAGAGAGAGAGAGAGAGAGAGAGAAACTAATTTTCTATAAGTAGCTTTACTCTGTCTGTTATAAAAGGGACTAAGGCAGAAACATGGCTCTAAGGATTTGAACACCAAAACACTCTCTGCTTTCTCACCTAATTATATTTTGGGTAACACTTTACAATACAGATGTACTGCATTTACTAACAGTTAACAGTTGTATTTTTAATCAATGTTAACAATTGCGTTTTTAATTAAATTAAACCCTCACATATTTCCATAGACAATATTTAGACATTAAAGGAATAGTTCACCCCAAAATGAAAATTCTGTCACAATTTACTGTAATTTACTTTGAGGTATAAATTCTTTCTTTTGTTGAACATAAAAAAGAAGATTTTTTTGGTTAACCAAACTATTGCTGGTAGCCACTGATTTTCAGAGTATGGAAAAATACTATAGAAGTCAATGGGGACCAGAGACTGATTGGTTAACCACAGTTTTCTAAATGTCCTCTGTGTTCAGCAGAATAAAGTAACTCGTACATGTTTGGAAGAAACTGAGGGTAGTAAATGATGAAAGAATTTTAATTTTTGGGTGAACTATCATTTTAATATTCAGCTCCCTTGAATAGGTACTTTGTATATTACAGAAATATTAAGCAATTTTGAACAAAATGTATTTGGATATTCATTTGATAAATCAAGGCATACTGTGTTAAACTATTTGTGTATAATTTTTTGGACAGTTGCTAAACTAAATAAATTTGACCATTGTCTTGGGGGACAAAAAAATAAACATAAAAATAAAAATAAATAAAAAATCAGTGCTAGTTTCAAGTCTTGTGCATCACTCATACATTTTCCCATTATAATTTAGAAACTGCTCATTATAGTTTAGTTTATATGTCATGAGCTGTAGTCAAGTGTTTGTCAAAACAAATCACAACACTCCACCATAAGCGACAAACACGACAAACCACCATAAGATAAATACAAATATGTCTCAAAACATAAGTAGTGTCAAAGTTTTGGATCAAGAAGCAGAAAGATCATAGGGTAAACATACGCATGACACCAAACATGACATTATCACAACTGGACAGCAGCAAAGAAAACAACATGATTCCTCTTTCTGTGTGATATCTGATATCAACCACCAGGAGGAGCTGGAGGTTTATATCAGCGTGAGCAGAGACAGAGGATGGAGGTAGGGACACCAAAATGAAACTATTCATGAAAACAATCTTTTCATATCCATTATCTCCATTGTACAGACAGAAATATCTTCCATAACTAGGGTGGCAAAGAGATAACAGTTAACGACTATTAAAAAAAGCATTAAAAAAGGAAACTGCAACAATGAATGTTCCCATTCTGTCTTCATTTATCCTCCAGTAGATCCATTTGTCATGAACGTCAGCTACAAAGCTAATGGAACACCAATGGATCTTTGATGTTTGCTAGACAAGGAACACATGAATGCATTATGAATGGATTGCTGCTAAATGAATACATGTAAAATGAATGAATGCATTATCTGCTTTCAGGCTAGGCAGCCTTTCTGCACTGGGAATTTCTGTAATGAACGATGGAAAGATATCAAACATCAAACAATTTTTGAATTTGAACATACTTAACAATCCTTATGGCACTCTCATATGATATATGAACTTATAAACACGGACATGCAGCCAAATCAATTTGACTGGCCAGTTTCTGTTTAAATGTCATTAAATTCATGACAAGTACCACCACATCTAAATCTCATTACTGTAGTAATGCACAAATAATAATACTAACGGATAATAATAATAATAATATCTTATTTAAGGTATAAAAAGCATTTATATATCATGGTAAAATTTGTTGAATTCATTTGTTTAAATATGTTTAAATGCCTTTCATTTAATTTTTTTAATTAATGTTTTTGCTTTTATTTACTTTAACTATACAGTATAGTTCAAAAATTATGGGTCAGTAAAATTTAGTTTTGAAATTAATAATTTTATTCAAAAAGGATGCATTCATCAAAGAATCCTGAAAAAAAGTATCATGGTTTCCATAAAAATATTAAAAAGCACTACTGCTTTCAACATTGATAATAATAAGAAATCACATTTGAATGATTTCTGAAGGATCATGTGACAGACTGGAGTAATGGCTGCTAAAAATCAGCTTTTCCATCATAGGAATAAATTACATTTCAAAATATAGAAAACAATTATTTTACATTGAAATAATATTTGACAATATTACTGTTTTACTGTAGATTTAATCAAATAAATGTAGCCTTGGTGAGTATGAGACATCTTTCAAAAATATTAAAAAATCTTACCAACTCCAAACTTTTAAACGGTAGTGTAGCAGCCTACCTAGTAATGACCCACTCATTGTTGAGAAGATAGGTAAAAATACTGTACGTGTAATCTATTACACTGATACAGAGGTTTAAATAAGGTCTAAAATGATAATCACTACTGAGAATAATGAGAAAGATGCATTACACTAATGAAAATATGAGGGTAAATTAAAATAACGTCACAATGCAAAAAATAAATTAATTAATTAAAAATAAAATAAATAAATAATAAAAGGGGTATAAAATCTTCTTATCCTGACCTAACAGCATGATTTCTAGCTGGCATAAGTTTGTGAAACTGCTCACTCAGCTGAGACTTGCTGTGTGAGTGGATCTTAAATAATCTAGAGATTTTTGTGTGTTGCTGGCTAAATGAAATTCCTGTCTCACTGGGGCTGTATGATATTATTTCCACTTCAGACACAGTTAAGTGGTTAAAGACAGGCAAAGATTTTGAAAATAGTGTGCAGGCCTGGGGCAACATAACAGTATCACTGAATACCCAGAAGGAGGAATAAGGTTGAGTTAAAGGGGAAAAAACAGAAGAGAAAGAAGGTGAAAGGGGTTTCCTCTATTTATAAACAGCGTATTTTCAGCTGACGAGTGATATTGGACAGACGTCTGTGGGGAGAAATGATGCAAGAGCTTCTCAGTCATGCTCATACTCCAGATCGCTCTCACCTGGAGAGTTTGTTCAGGTTTCACCATGTTGAGCTCTGACAGACTCTGAAGAATGTCATCCATAGCCTGCTCACTGAGCTTTGTGGAATGTGACTCCGTTCCAGTGACGACATCCATTCCGTGCTCCATCCCTGTCAGCTGACGAGCTGTAAACAACAGCAGCATTTTAAGAATATGATGCACACTTCAAGAAACCAGCTATACAACAATGATAAACACGTTCAAACATCACGTGGGATAGATCACAGAAATGCTAGACATCCACAGATTTGATTTACTCGATGATGACATGTGTTTTAGGCATTAATGCTCTGATGCGATGGCATGGTCTCACCTTCAGGGCTGGGCTCTTCTCCAGACTGATCGCTCTGGCCGTCTGCAGGGCCGTCTGGCTGTTCATCTGCATTCTGCTCAGCGTGCTGTAGACTCAGCTTATGGCACACCTCAAATGCCTGACCGACTGTCCGCACTATCCGCATGGCCTGACTCTGAGAGAGGAGAAAGGTGAAAGATCACATTTAGAATCTTATATACATAATATACATTATATGAATAATCTTCATTTTTACATTTAATTAATAATTCTAAAATTAAAAATATGTGTGAGGTGCAAAACTCATTACAAATAATATTATTAGCATAACAACTGATAGTGAAATATAGTGTATACACACATATATGTTCTTAAATATATAACATTTGTGGCATATGCATGTGTGTATATAGTGGCATTTATATAATGTATATATATATTTAATGTGTGTGTGTGTGTGTGTGTGTGTGTATATATATACACACTTACATAAGGACAATTTATATATAAATTACACTTTTTTATAATACAGTAACCAAAATATTTCTATATATATATATATATATATTTATTTATTTATTTATTTATATTGGTTATTTCCAAATAACTGTATTGCAAAATAGCTTTTTGACACATTTTCTTGGTTTTATCATATAAAATCTTTTTCTTCTGCTTTTTGTTCAAAAGTAGTTTTTTTTTCCCCCAATTATGGGGGCTGTGCTACTACAATTCCATGAAAAAAAGCAAAGGGCAAAGAATGACAAGAAGAGCTGAGACAACAGAGACAAATAGGTGAAGAGTATCAAGGTTAAGGCCCTCTACAAATTTCATCAGTTACTCAAGGACAAGATGGACTGAAAAATGGCATACATCATGATATTTATCCTTGGTCTGGGGCAATGTGGCAGAGAGAAAGAGAGTAACAGGAGACCGTTATTTTTCCTTTTACGTAAATAAAGAGACTGCTCTACCTTTTTTTTGGACTTGAATACATTGCATCTGAACGAGTTGCTGGATCCGTCACGAGCAATGTAGCTGAAAATCTTCAGATCCTGAGAATCATGGGATACATAGAAGATCCTTGGAGGAAACAGAGATGGAAAAAGTCAATTTAGGCCAAACATTAATACATCAGGTCAAAATACCATTTATTTTGTTATATATTCTGCATCTCACCTGTATATGGGGTCGTGCATAACCAGCATCTTGCTCTCATCCCATGTCCACTCTTTCCTCTTGCGGTCAAAACAAGGCAAATGTCAGGGACAGGGATGAATGAGACAAAAAATATTAACTTCTAAATTCTAGTACTGTAATTTTGATACAGAATAATGATATTTATGTGTCATGTCAGAGGTGTAGGGCTGATGAGATCACACATGCCTTGGCTTTTTTACGCAGCACCACTTTGACCCCGTCTACGGAAACCACTATGCTCACTTTCTTCTTCTTCACGCTCTTTGCCTTGAACTCATACTGCAAGGAAAAAACAGAGTGATTTAAATGCATGGAGAGACTATGACCAGACAAACTGAAGTACTGGGACCAATTCTAAATCAGTTAGTACTCATTAGAACCTAAACTGCTAAATTATGAAAATAGATGAATCAACAATCAGTCCTGCCCTGAGAGCGTAATTAATATTACATAATATAATGAAGTATTTACAATAAACAACAACTTTCTTAAAGAGCTGAAACTGATATAAAAACTGGCAACTGGTTTCTTTTATGGTTTCTAATATGTAATTTATTCCTGTGATGGCAAAACTGAATTTTTAGCAGCCATTACAGCTTTAGTGTTTAGTGTCATTTTCTTTTGGAACATTACAAATGTTTTTACTGTCACCTTTGATCAATTTAATGCATCCTTGTTAAATAAAAGCACTAATTTATTTGAAAATTGTATCTAAAGTTTCCCACCTTGGCCTATACTAGCCTTTGACTCACTCTCTCTAACTCACTCTCATTCATTTTATTGTGCTTTATGCATTGTTTACAGTTTATGTATCGTAGGCACTGTTATGTTCAGAATACAATCCTAGAATGCACTGCAAAGAGCTCCTTGAAAAATATATATTTAAGATAGCAGACAGAGAGAGATGCAGATATTTGTATGTGCTTTGCATGTTGTGTTTATTAGAGCATCAAGCTGATGTATGAGCACCAAACTACTCGAATCAGAAGGTCAGAATAAAGAAAAAAATAAATAAAATAAAATAAATCTTGCAACTTTGCATGAAATGTGTCCAAGAATGATTTATTTCCAAATGTCTTCAGTCTGAATGATTCAGATTGGCACTATTTGAGTTTTTGTGTTCTTTGAAACTCGTTGAGTTGGATATGAATCATTTCTGCTGAAAGACTTTCTATTCATTATTGAAGTCAAGTCCTGGACTGAACTGAGAGAGCTACACTCATTGCCGAAAGCTGATCTGTCCATCTCTTGTAGGCTAGAGGAAAACAAGGAGCGATGGAAGAAATATAAAGACTGTATGAGATGTACTACAGGAAAAGGACATGACAGGTCTGTCCACGTGTGCAGATGACAAACCTTTAGTCTTGCTGAAGAGCTTGAGTGTGTTGAAGTTGCTAAAACTTTAAACTACCTTGTCAGAGTTAATCACCATCACGGCTCTCTATTAGAAGGAGAAGAGATGCTTATTTTCACTTAGCCCACACATGTTAAATTACTCATCTATTTGTAATTTGCTTTGGGCAATAGCATCTGTTAAAGGGATAGTTCACCCAAAAATGAAAATTCAATTTAAGTCAATGGCAATGGCTCAACTGTTTGGAAACTATCCCTTTAAATGAGGAAATACACATTTGGTTTATTACAGCAATTAATTCAGCCTCAAATCCATTCAAACGTATAGCTGATAATTTTGGCCTTTTGTTTTTGTACTTATAAAAGTTATACATATGATTCATATGGTACTCAACCAGAATAATAATAATAATTGCTTTGGTGTAGTGGTTGTTGCCGTGTTTTTGTGGCAATATGCATTTGCAGCTTTTTACCTGTGAGTGCCATGACTTCCACAAGTTAAGTAAAAGTTAAGATAGGCTATACATCTTGGGTTCAAGAAGAAGCCACACTGTATCATATAAATCACAATGCAATTCACAACATTTAACACAAATGCATAAACACAACCATACAGTTAAGTCAAGTCTTTACTAAGTGCTATATAATATCTTTATTACAAATGGAATGAATGAATGAATTAATGAAAGTTAGGAGTTGAGTGTTTCAAAGTGCATTTTTGTGAACCTTGTCTTGCCAATGGGCTAGATATATTCACAGGAACAAATATTCATTTTAAACATATAGGCATTTAGAAGGAATTCAATGAGCATAATAAATGTTCAAAAGTTTATAAATTTCCCACTGACTAAAATTGTTAAAAACTGAATTTCCTTCAGGAAGTGCACATTATTCTTACTTTTTCCATTTTATTTTCCAGATTTTTCTTCTGTATTAGAAGGTTAAACACAAACCAAACACAATAATGTCCAGTAAAGACAGTAGAGACATTTCAACTTAAATCTGCCACATCCCATTTACTGGTTAATATTTTGCTTATTTATTTTATATTAATAATTTAACTAGGACAATCATGAAGGACAATATTTACACTACGCTACAGCTTTCTAAAAAGTTAACTTCAGCCAGAACTTCAAGAGCACTGAAATGAATGGCCTCTGACCTGAGATGCACATTACTTAGCATGCATGCAGCCGTTTAGGACCAAGGACAGCTCAAGACCAAACAAAATAAAAGCAAAAGGAAAGAAGTTGGGAGTCGAGGGACAAGACATGGCTGGGAGTGAATACAAAATAAGGCTACTTGTCAAATGCTCCACACCAATTGACCATTCAGCCTTCAGGGTTTCTCATTCATATCACTCTTAACACTACCAGAGTCAAAACTGCACCAAACACAAAAGACATCGTAAATAAGCTCTACCTATTCCATGGCATACTAGTACATATGAGACAGTGAGAAAGATAATAATACGTAAGGGCCCCACCATAACAACAAATCAATAAATAAAACCAGAACGCAAATAAATACTATACAGTATCTTGCTTTCTTGCATTCACCTGCTTTCTTTAGTCCTTGGATACCACTTTAACCTGTCATGTCTTTAAACAGCTCCTGACTGCATGATGTGACCTTCAGTATAATTAGCAGTGGATGTCAGCATCCAAAGGCCACATTAAATATTAATGCACCCTTCCTGTACAGCATGTTTATACATACGCATGCCTCAAGATCTCTATGTGATGCTGGATAATGTGATGTGGTTATCCCCCCAAAAATTGATTTTAGATTTTACAAAATACATATAAATGTCTCTGATTGTGACATTTAATACTAGTATACTAGTGAGGCTCATACTACACAGTGTATACTTCATACTGCGCACTATTTTTTTAAATAGAAGCATGTGAAACATGATTTCACATGCTACTATTGCACACAATTATTTTAATACATTTATTTAGCATTTTTAATCCAGCAAATACAAGTATTTTGCATTCCAATCAATGAGTAAAGAAAGAGATTAAAAATCACATTTGAGATAATGTTCATTCATCACCCTAAAAAATCAATACTAATAGCCTAACACCTATGAGGAAGTGGTAATTCTCGTCTTAATGTCTTAAGCACGTTACAGTTTATGACTGAACACCTTGAGGTTTTGCTTGCCCCGTGACAACAATTCACTACCTGCTCCACTTTAGCTCCATTTGTGCAAAAAAGGCAAGACGTCAAAATCAAACTGTTCTGTGTCAGCATTCTTTAAAGGAGAAAAGGAGTCTGAAAGAATGAAATTTTAATCTTTCTTATTGCTCAAGTACAAAGTGCATATATAAATATTTAAGATATACTGCATAGCCATTGTTCTCTGTGAATAAACATTTCAGTGAAAAGTTTGAAAGCTGCAGTTGTCATTAAATAATAATAATAATATTAAAACTGAAGAAATCCCCCAAAAAAACAAATGGGTCAGACTTTAAATTTTTGGATTAAGAGCTGAATCCAGACCTCTGCTATAATCCTGTCTTGCTTTTATGTCTAATTTCCATTTTGTTAAAAAGCATCTGCATAGTGGGCTTAAAGTTGACAAAGCCGCCACAATCAGTACTTAATGACATTCCTTACTGATCTCTCTCTATCCCTCGGCTTGCAAGTGATTTTAGATGCCAGCATACGAGAGAAAACAATTACAAGTGACATCTCCATTTGTTTTTTAAGACAGCCATCAAAAGCATTTACTCAGCAACTGAACACTCAAAAAACAAGTGCACTTGAATTACTAAGACTACACTGGGAAAAAAAAACTACTAGAAAGCAGTTTCCACAAATAGAGTACAAAAAGGGGTCTGAAAAGAAAAAAAATATTTTTTTCTTTAACACATGACGGATTAAAATTTGAAAGAACTTTTTCTGGAATACAAACTGCACACGGATTTAATGGTTTTATCCCATTACCGGCAGTACTGGGTATACACAGAAAAGCAGAATGATCATGAACCATGAAACCCTCAAATACAGCTTTTCAAGAAAGTCTTTGAAAAGTCTTAATGCAATCTGGGTCACGATTCATACAGACAATCACAATCAATTAAAGGCTGTAACCTAGCAACAGTCTTTAAATGTGAGATTTTGGAGGTCGATTCTTTTCACCCAAATCTTCCCAACAGTCCTTTAGTGCTACAAACTAAGACAACAGCAGGAGCAAGACAGGAAGGAGAGTGTAGGCCTGTGAGGTTGCCTGTCAACGATCACCCAAAGACCTAACAAATTCAATGTGCATCAGAGTAATGTCAAACAAGGTTTCAGTTGTCAATCATTCAGTTCAATCTGGACAGCATCATCATGTCACTGTCCAAACCATAAATAAATGAAAACAATAACAAAATAACTGAATAGCCTGATATGAAGCTATACAATAACAGCATACTTTCAATTAATCTAATTTAAAGACCAAATGTGAAGGCAATTTTTGGTTGATTTTGTCTCAAGTTAAATTGTATTTAGTCAGAATGTCCTGCTAGTACAGTAAAATATAGATTTTTCAATATATAGTGAAACATTTGAGAATTTTGTAAAGTTTCAGTACTTAATATCCTAAGTATCGATACACAAATACTTTAAAATTGTATTGAGTATGGATATTGTTCAAGGTATTGTATTGAAAAGGTATCATAAAATTCAAATATCATAACACCAGTACTCAGCATAAATGAAAATGTAAGCAGAATGTAGAAAACAAATACACAACATCACATAACTAATCTGCAAACAGCAGCTTTTCATTGACAACATGATTACTTTTTGGTAAATAGAGAAAAACAACTGAATGAAAGGCAGAAGAACCCACAACAGAGAGGGAAAAAAGTGAGATCAGTTATTAAATAAATACAGTACTTTTCAAATGTCTGTTGTTATACCACTGCTTCCTTCACACACAACAAATAAGATGCATTTGTAATGTTGTCTGTTGTTTCTCTTAGGAATTTCACCTTTGACACTAGGGATGCAAGAACTACTTCCATTAGACGCTGCCATTGGAAACGACCTTGACCTGCCTGGGATGCTGAGAGCGAGTTAGTTTCTCTGCTTGATTGGGATTTCCGCTTGACTTCAGACCAATGGGGAGTGTGTGTCATTTTAACAGAGCGTGTACCTGTGGAAGTGAGCGAGAGAGACTGAGCAACAGACAGGGAGAGAGAGAACATTGAACAGACTTCTGAACTCATTTCTTGGAAGCTGAGTCGGCAGAGCTACCTGCTGGGAGTGGGACGAGGGCCAATCAGTTGATGTCACGAACCCCATGGGCGGGATTTAATAACCTTTACTGTGCTGCTGGCTCTCTAGAATGGCTTGATATTTGTGTGTGTATGTGGGAAACAGTGAAAGAGACAGACCATGAGCAATGTTACATGGAGCATTCAGGTTTTCTCCAACAAGCTGTTGTCAACAAGTCATCTTTTATAGATGTGTTACATGCTCGCATCTGTCAGACTGTGCGAATCATGCTGGGAAAACATCAGTCAGGTTTCAAGTTTGCACAAACTTTTGGAGTCTTGAGAAATTTATAGATATATATATATTTGCATAAGGTATTAAGACTTGTGTATAGATTTATATTTCCTAAGTTAAAGTTGTTCTTTATTGGTAAACTACTAAACTAACTAAATTTGTGCTTGAATGAGTTTTGTGCTTAAAAGAAATCCTCTATATAGATATACTTAATGGAAAACAAGAAAATAATATTTAGTTAATTTTTTTCCACCAATATATGCTTGCTTTGATGTTGATGTTCATAAGCGCATGTGCTTGACTGAATAGGTGACAAGACATGTGTACTGACAGGAACCATCTCTCCCTGTGGTACCATCTCTAACAACAGCCTTTAGAAGTGAGTTTATGTGTGCAAGTGTGTGTGTGTGGTAGAAATGAAGTAAAAGAGATTGGTGCTTTTGTGATTTTGTCTGCTGTGTAAATGTCAGAACTGGGTTTTGAAAAATCCATATTAATCAACAATTGGTTTAGGCCTTATCAGCATAGTGTCACAATTTCAGACCCAGCAGTGAATGACCTGGACTTGATGTGTATAAACAGCACAGTAACAGGTGTGAGCACAGTTCAAAATGACTCGTTCTGTCTGTCTAATGTAGTGTAGTGTTTGGACATGTGTCCACACAGAAGGTCAACTCAGAAAACAGGGCCAAGTATGAGGGCACCATCTGTCCCGTGTGCATGTCTGCGTTTGTGTTCGAACAACAATGTCAACACTCAATCGTCCAAGTCATATGCATTGTGCAAAGATTAAATATAAAAGATTATGGTTTTATAGATTAAGGGCAGATTTTTGTTAAATAATAACACATCATTTTTATAAATAAACACACCTGTTTTTATTTTTATTTTTTTGAACGGGTTAAATATATTTTAAAATTTATGTAATCGTTGATTTGGTTTTTAGTTTATTGTTATTCATTTGTATATTTATTATGTGTTTTCCTTTTGTATTTTTTTTTAATAGTTCGAAATAAATTAGCACAAAAAAAAAGGACTGGACTAATGGATGCTGAAAAATCAGCTTTATATATATATATATATATATATATATATATATATATATATATACATACATATATATATATATATATATATATATATATATATATATATATATACAGTATATATATATATATATATATATATATATATATATATATATATATATATTAAAATATATTAAAATATAAAAGTTTTTAAATTAATAATATTTTACAATATTACAGTTTTTACTGTATTTTGATCAAGTAAATGCAGCCTTTGTGAGTGGAATAAAAAAATAATTAGAAATTCTACCCATATTAACCCCATAACCTTGACAACTGGAGGTGCAGAGCAATTTAAGTTTTAAATGTTTCGCTTCAGTCAAGTTCATATGATTTTTTTTACTCATTTATCCTAATGTAATTTAACTTCTGACAGAAATTTACTTTAAAAATCACCTTTCTAAAGTGAAAAAGTCATTCGTTTCATAAAATGACCCATATTAACCCCATAACCTTGACAACTGGAGGAGCAGAGCTATTTTAGTTTTAAATGTTTCACTTCAGTCGTTCATATGCCATTTTTACTCATTTATCCTAATGTAATTTAACTTCTGACAGAAATTTACTTTAAAAATCACCTTTCTAAAGTGAAAAAGTCTTTTGTTTCCTAAAATGACTCTCACAAACATTTATGATGCCATTTTCAATACACTCCGCAATGACATCTTAATTGGCCATTCCAGGCTCACACACATTCCCTTTCAGCCTCTCTCTTATACACTCATAAAAACAATGACCTCAGTTGGGCCAAATGGCTTTCCGTGACAAAGTAGAAATGAGAGGAAGAAGCAAAGAGAGTGTAGATTAGGGAATAGAGGAGGAATGGAGAGAAACACAAGACGAGAAATGACAGAAACAGGGAATGAGAGACACTCCTAAAAATCAAGAGAGATATACAATATCCCTAAAGTAGAGCAACCATCTCTCTCTCAATTTCTTTTCTAAAGCCCTGAGGCAGTTTTCCCAATCACAAAACAAACTAAAACCCAACAGATAGAGGAGTTCACATAGTGTGTGTGTGTTACAGCGTGCCAGAGAGTGCAGGTGAATGTTAAAAGTGTGTCATGTTTGTGTGGGTGGAGTCTGGCCGAATGCGCTTGGTGCTCAAACACCCTCAAAGTTTCAGGACTTGGGACGCGTTTCGGCAGAATTGGGGGGGTTGCCATGGTGATAAGGGGGTCCTGGTCTTGTGTAACTGGTTAACACTGACAGAAATAGTCCGAAGAAGTGAAAGAGAGTGTGAGAGAGAAGACAATGAATGAAAATAGAAGAAAAGCAGCAAAAAAGGGAGGAACCCTGCTGAGTGCACTGACTGAGTGCAGTGGGACGGAGGATTTACTCAGGGGTTCTTTCCTTTTATTAAGGCTTGCAAACATTTTAAGTCTGTTTATGTGTATTTATTCTTCTCTGGAGTGAAAAGCCTGTGTCCCTGTATATACATGCATTAAAATGTATGTGGTTGTCTCGAGGATGTTAATTACTCGATCATTTATGTCACATCTAATCTGATTTAAATGTAAATATTGACAGCTTACAGTTTGGTTTGGAGGGAGAGATGTTGAGCTCATGGATGCTAGTGCATGTAGGCCATTACACTGCATCTGTCCCTGGGCTACGGCACAACAATGAAGCCTTTCATTCTCTCTGTAGCCCCATATCAGCCCCCTCCCCATTAGACACACACACACACACACCATCCACTCCCTAAACCTCACCACCTCCTCTTTCCTTTCCTCTCCTCCTGACCTCTTTATCACATTCTCTCATGGTTTAGTAAGACTGCCATTAGCATCAGCTTCACAGTCGAACACAAACATTTATAAAACATAAATTCTTTTACACCAACTTTGTCCGGGACATTAAAAAAGTGTTTTAATGGCAAATTTATTCAAAAAAAAAAAAAAAAAAAAAGATAAGATTTTTCATTAAGTGATGTGTAGTTTTTGTATGGTGGATCAGAGCTCAACAGATTTAAGGAAAATACCATCATTGTAATATTAAAATAAGAAGTTATAAAAAGGCGGACGATAAACAACCGAATAAAATCAAAATGAAAACGTTGCCACTTAACCATCAGTCATACTTATATTTGCTCATCCATGCATTCATTCACTGACCTATAAAATCTTAGGCTGACAGTGACAGAAGTTATCAAATTAAGTATGACACAAGTTAATAAGCTCTTGAATTGGACAACATGACTGTGTTCAGTGTGCTACTGAAATTGTTGTGTAAATGATTTTTGGTCACACTTTATTTTAAGGTCCAATTCTCACTATTAACAAACCATTAACTATGACTTTTGCCTCAGTAAACTACTAATTTACTGCTTATTAATAGTTAGTAAGGTAGTTGTTAAGTTTAGGTATGTGGAATATGGTCATGTAGAACATGTACTTTACAAGTACTAATAAATAGCCAATATGATAATAACAGGCATGCTAATAAGCAGCTAGTTATTGAAAATTGGTTCCTATACTAAAGTGTTGTTTTTTTTTTTTTTTTTTTAGTAATAGTAATGGTAATGTCATTCTTTATATTCCATACATTCTTTATACTCTGGATACATACATCAAACTATTCATTATCAAAATTCATTGTTGATATTGTATGTATCAGGTTCTACAAATGTTAATGTCAGTCGCCGCATAAATATAGGCAACTTATACACAGACAAACACACAAAGATGAACACATATTCAAAGGCAAACCTGCATACAACATGTACTGTAAAAAAAAAGATGTGGAAGAAAAATGAGGACTGTATTTGCAGGTATATTTTGGTATATTTGCCCTTGGTTACATCCCGCTGACAAATTCTCAATTACAAAAATGATTCATATATAAAAGAAATCTAAAATTTCATTATAAAAAAAGCAAAGTTCACTTTTAGGAGCAGGAATTTATAAGTACTTATAATTTATATGTAACTAATTTATTATAATTAGTTTAATGCAATATTTAGTTCCAGTCCTCTAATCTGATTGGACAAGCAGGGTTCAAGAGTTTGTATCACTCCACCAGTCTGTGTCCCACTGTGTTCCAGACAGAAGCATGTGAGTGGTGATGAGTGAAAGTGGAACTTGTCATATTGCTTAATTATATAAAACAATAGACATCTATGGTATGAACACATTTAGACAGTGAAGTAAATGAGTGTGAGAGTGTGCGAGGGCTCACCAGACATCGTTGTTGCTACAGTGTCATTTTGCATATATATAAAAAAAATCAATATATGCACAACAGGGGAAATGAATGACGTTCTTTCATTTGGCAGTTAGCCTGGATTGATTTGCTCTAGATGCATCAGAACTAATATAGCTTAACTAAGCCTCTTCATCATCTACAGTCTTTTCCTTTACATTTTATACAGATCTTTCTTGTGTTTGCATTTCTCATTTGGTTAAGCATAAACAGATTGAAATTCTGCATTAGGGGTGGGATTCTTGAGGCACTTCACGATCCGATCCGATTCAGATTCTGGGAGTCACGATCCGATTCCAAAACGATTCTTGATGTACATTTTTTCCTCAATTAATTCTTCTGCTGTGCAAATACATTTTTACAACTTTACATTTTAACCAAAATTGCAGTTTCTATGCGTTTTGTTTATAGTTGGAATCTCTGTATGTCAGTACTGCCATTTTAAAAACAGGGGTGTGAATCTTCACTGGTTTCACAATTCAATTCAATTACGATTATCATTATCAACTCAATTTCACGATGCGTCACATTCTCAGTTTTCAATATTAGGCCTACTGCACACGGCTACATTTTCATATACATTTTATATCAAATTTAGTTGTGCAAAATTTACTTTATTTTTTTATTATATAAGCAGGCTACTTTTTTTTATTTTATTTTTTAAATACTTATTTAAAATGTGTTCTTTAAGTATCCGAAAGTTTACAGACAATAGTTATGGGTTTTTCTTTTTTCCTCAGTATTATTGCCTTTTGATTATTACTGATGAGATCATAGACAGTGGCAGCTTTAACAGGCTGCATTCACACTAATGCACAGATCTATTTCGATAAATCAGATGTTTTGTCCTGCTCTGAAAACATAACTGACTGTGTAGCTTACATCAATTTCGTATAAAAGTATTCGAAAATGCAAGTGCATTTAATCGCAGCCGCAATCGAGCTTCAGGATAAACAAACACAAAGCGCACGTGAAAGTCTGTCAGTGCACGAGTTTCGTGCATCTAATAGTACTGCATTCTAAACGGCATAAATGAAAGCATATCTAAAGAAAACAGCGGGTGGAAGCACACACTGTCAAGCAATGCGCACATGTCTCACAGCGCAAATTCTGTGCAATGAAGCCCGCCGCGTCTCTAGTGCACACATGTGCCATATGCGGTGAAAAAAAAATGCGGTGAAATATTCAGAATCGATTCAGAATCGTTGAAGAGAGAATCGCGATGCATCGGAGAATCGATTTTTTCTCCCACCCCTACACTGAATTATGGTCTATTCATAGTTTCATTCTACAGACTTCATCTGTTGAGGAATGAAGCCACGAAACAATTATAGTCTCAATTACAATATTCCTTGGCTGAAATAAATGGTGTTTCCCAAATAGTGACGGAATGAAAGAGTAAACAAAGGAAAGAGAGAAGATAAAAAGGGACAGGGTCTCAGATGACTTGCAAAGGTCAGAGACATGGTTATGTGTTGTTTCCTTCATTGGAAGCAGACCAATTTCCAGTTATTTTCAGGTCTGATAACACAAGACCTAAGGAGCTGTCAATCACATACTGGCATTCTTAAGAGACATTCTGCGAGCTGACCTTTAACCCAATCATCACAGAGGGACTGACAGAAAGAGAACGCTGTCAAGTTATGTATCTGCTGCCCAATGCTGACTGATCTCAGAAAGTGTCTGTGAAAGATTGACACAATCTTCAGCATTAATATATCCTCTTATACTCACACACACACTTACACAACGTCTGGGACAGTAGAAATGTGTGAATATTGCTCACAAGAACACATATCCACATACCTATTATTGAGCAGCCTTCCAACATTTACACATAGAAGTGAAAAAAATATAGCGGAATGAGTACCAAACAAGTCAAGACAAGGGACAACTTCCATGCAGGAAAGATATCATGATCCTTCAGAAATCAATCTAAAATTCTGATTTCGTGCTCAATAAACAAACCTATATATATATATATATATATATATATACATACATATATGTGTGTGTGTGTGTGTGTGTGTTTTTGAGTATCATGATATAAGATTTTGGTCATACTGTACAACGCACCATTAACTCACACTTAACCTTGAGCTGTAACAACTGTTCATTCAGACATGCTTCTATTAAGCCACATCATGGAAAGCTTCTCCATTGCATAAACTAAGTTATTTTAAGTATTACTTCGTGGTTTCATGTACACTCACTCACACATTCACAGCAGGTGCGAAAGAAAAGCTGCTCATCAGGTCTCGATTTAAAGAGCTGACTTGCCACGCAAAACTTCATTCGATGACAGTTATAAAAGCTCAGTTTCTCAATAACGTGGAGAAAATGGTAAAGACAGAAAAGAGAAAAGGAAATAGGCTGTAAATAAGGTCAGTACAAATTATTTACTGTTGTTTTCAGCAGAATCTAACACAACAAGGGCATGAATTCTAGATTTGTCTCTGAGGGAACTCACTAACCCAGAAAATATAAGCAGTGAAACACATTAAACAAACTGACACTGACATTCCCCTAAAAAGCCTAAAACAACTTTATCAGTAGGTCCTATTTAGATGTACTTTTTCCTCACTATTTTACACCCACAAGAAAGTCCATAATGCCCTAGACAATGAAGGAAATGCACAATAGTTTAAATTTTTCTGGGTTCCGTTTTTTCCATTTTAATTTTTCTAGACTTATTTTTAATGGTAAAATTAAATTTTATTAAGCAAAAAACATGTCTAATTAATTCAAATGGAAACTTACACAATTTAACATCAATTTATTAAAAGTTTAACAAAAATTTAATTTTTAAAGCCCTATGAAATACTTTTTTGTTATTATTATTATTATTATTTATTTATTTATTTTTTAAACCAAATTTCCATTAATTTTCTGGATTCAATTTTAATCATTTCATTAAAATTTTATAATCAAAAGCATCTCTAAATAATTGATTTTCTAAAAAAAAAAAAAAAAAAACTATTGTTTTCCCTTTTTTTCCCCAGTAATACTGTGTTGTATATTCACATTTTTATGGTAAAAAAATTCTGGTAAATATTATTTAAAAACTTCTGTCACAGTTTCTTCAAGTTAAACCAAATTTTTATTTTGATGGGATTTTGCGAAGCCCTTTAAGTGTCTGTTTATTTGATATGACGATCATGAAGTGACTCTCAGAGCAGTTTTAGAGATTAGGTTCATGTGTTCATGTACTCATATTTTGAGGCGGCAGAGGCTGAAAACACTGTGAGAGTCACACATGCTTTAGCAGGGCTTGCAAAATCGCTAGCCCGACGTCCCGGGGCTATTGCGTTTTCCAGTCAGGCTACCAAAATGTATCACTGCCCTGCCCAACGGACTACCTTAAATACAGGGCTCCCACGGGTCCTTAAAACTCTCAATTTAGTTGTATAAAATTTAAGGCCATAAAAATTTTTAAATACATTAAATGGTATAAGAAAAGTCTTGTAATTTCAAGAGGTTTTACAGTTGGGGACGGAAAGACAAGAACCGCGATACAGCTGGATTAAACTTCAAATGGCAATGATGTCATTGAATAGATATGAGCGCTGCACCTTTTAAAGTCAAAACGCAGCACGGATTTCTTTATATGAATGTATCTCTGAAGGGAACCGTCTGTCCTCAGAAATATGTCATTGGCATTTTCATTTCATCTTGCCTATAAAATGCCTGATAAAGCAGCGTCTATGAGCGCGGTGCTGCTTTGTGTACAGCCGTTACCGGAGAAGCTGCTATATTTGCTCCTAAAGCACCACCTCGTGGCAGAGAGTGAATTTGCATTTCCAGTGTGCCTATCTTATGTTCAGATCAATGCGAATATCGAGCCATGTTTTTATGCAGCAAACATAGAGTTGTAAATGTGAAAGAATCTAATGTGCCTTCTAAAAATCTAAACAATTAAGACAGTAATATTTATGTTTTAAATTAATATAATAATATGTTTGACTTGTCCCTTTTCATAAAAATGGCTTAAAAGCTGAAATGCCATTTTATAAGATTTTTTTTTGTGTGAAAACTTGTATCTAAACTGTAAATCATGTCATTTTATGGCTTAAAATGTTACCATAGACATTGTCCTACCACACTCATACAGTGTTCATTTTACTTGTGCAGCTCTTAAAAAGGTTCATAAACTGCCTTAAATTGATTTTTAAAAATTCTGCAAATACCCTGTGAATAGTAAAATAAAATTCTTTCATTGATATTTGTTGATATTTGTGTATTAAAAATGTTTTTGATTGACATTTAGACTTATCTGATTTTCTATATTTAAAAAAATTGTCTTTTTTATTTGGGCTAGTTAAATTAATTTTTGGGCTACCAAAATCTGAAGAGTACCAGCCCGAAGGGCTACCAGGGATTTTGAAATTTTGTGATCCCTGTTTAGTATGTGTGTAGTAAACGAAAACCTGCATCTGCGCCATTCATTCACACAGAGACACGCATGTAGAATTCATATTTAAATAGTATTTTGCGGCTTAATATTCACAGACACTAGTCCATATCGCATTTTGATTTAAGTGTACTGACTTACTTTTGATTAATCATCCAAAATTTGGCAAATTCCATGACATTCTGTGTTATACTGTAAATTTAATTTTTATGACTGGATTCCACAAATCCGTCCACATTTTACTGCATTGCGGAAATCATCCAAAAAAACAACAACAACAACAACAACAACAACAAAAAAAAACATATATATATATATATATAAAAAAAAAATTTTTTGCATTTACCCAAAATGAGTTTTAAGACCCTTGTAATATATTTTTAGAGAAGAGAAGAGAAGAGAAGAGAAGAGAAGAGAAGAGAAGAGAAGAGAAGAGAAGGCTCTATGAAAATCTTGCAGCGGAAGCACTTTGATCTCCTGGCAGGCCTGTCACAAACTCTAAAGGTAACAAATCATGCACACACACACACACAAATTCCTGCTCCATGTGATCAAGCAACAAATCCAACTTAATTTGTCTTAGAAATTTCCTAAGGCAAGTACATAGAAAACTAGGATACACACACACACAAACGTTTGTTTTTGTGAAAAGTGGGGACATCCCATAGGCGTAATGGCTTTTATACTGTACAAACTGTATATGCTATTGCCCTACACCGACCCTACACCTAACCCTACCCCTTACAGGAAACTTTGTGCTATTTCAGATTTTCAATACACTCCATTCTGTGTGATTTATAAGCATTTTGAAAGTGGGGACATGGGGTAATGTCCTGAAAAGTCACCTTCTCCTTGTAATACCTATGTCATACCCTTGTCATTATACAAATTCATGTCCTCATTTGTCACAAAAACGTGCACACACACACACACTGGCCAATCAACCAAAATAATGGCAGTCATCTCCAATTTCCATTTGCTGTAGACCCCGCAGAGATCATAACAAGGCTTTCTGGGCCCCACTGTCTGTGAGTATGTGTGTGTGATCTCTCTTTTATCAATGTGCAGAGCATGAAATATGAAACCTCAGGTGAAAAAATACTATCAGGATACATCCTAAACTAAGCACTCACTTGTAGACTCTGCAGAGTATGTGATAAATATAGAGGAACAGGCTGTTTTTTCCCCCAGCTAATGAGTCTTACACTGCAAAAGACGTGTCTGAAAAAACAGCTGCTGTGGGCCAATCAGTGGTGATTACTCAGCACTCAGAGTCTGTGTCTGTGAGTGAAAGTGTCTGAAGAACTTACCCTGATTCTTCTCATAGCAGCGACAATCTCCATACGACTGTTGGGTCTTGGGACATCCAAGCTGCCAACATACTGCAAAAGAAACACATGCTTCAATGTTAGATGAAGAGCATTCTGTTTAAACTCTGTTATTAACTGCAACAGAGGAATCACCCAGTCTAAAATTAATGAGGCAGCTTCATTTGCACAAACACATGCAAACACACTTTCTAGGTTAATGAATGCCAAGTTACTTTTGCATTGGCAGGACACTGGCAGCCTCATTTCTCATGCTAAAATGTTCATCTAAATCAGTGATTCTCAATTGGTTTTGCTTCAAGGCCCACATTCAGACAAATGGTGACCATACTAAAGTTGTTTATCTTACAATGGTAAACAACAAGTGTTCTTAAAATCAAACATTAATATGTATCAATATTGCCAAGAACAACAATATGTAAAGATGAAAAGACAAACTGGCAATTTTGCACATTTGTGACCCTGGCTGTGAAAACCCAGCTAAAGTCATTTTTTATGCTTTTGTACTGTTTTCTTTCATAAAATCATCCTTCATAAGGTACAGAACATTGTGTGAAAATGTAACCTTGATATCTTTAATACTGACTGAGTAAGGCCATGTCAAAGACTGAAATCATAGTGAAGTAAATGGTTAAAATTAAGCTTTGATGCTTGTTATCTCATGATTAGATTCCGAGACTTTAGCATGGATTTCACAGACAGGGTCACATTAATTACAAACATTAGTAGACGTTAGCATGTGCAAATTTGCATTGCTTCAAGTTGTATTATTTGCATACACAACCCTATAAAAACAAATCTGTAACCCTTTGCTTAACTGGTCAGATTCAGAATTGACAGAAAATTAATGAGGACTGAAATTATCATTTTACATACTTCACTTACCAAAAATTCACAGCAAATGCATAAAACTCTCAAGCAATCACCTAGAACACCACTTCCATTTTCTTTAGGAAATGTCAAATCTAGTTATACATACAGCTAACTGATTAAAATTGATTATTCAAAATATGAGTATTTTCTATGGTTACAAAACATAGTGTATGTCCTAATAAAGGTAAAAAAAAATAAAAAATAAAAAAAAAGTCCCAAATGGATCATTCTGTATCTATGACAATCACTGACACATTACATATTTCTAAAATGTGAATAGATCAGTGCCAGCTGCAAATAACAAGCTTAATCAAGTATTAGGTTCAGTGTTTACAAACAACACGGTGTTCCTTCATGCTTGTAATGACCAGTTCTTAAGCTATATGGAGATGTTGACCTTAAATACTTATCTCCAGCTTCCACAGTCTAAATCCAGCTGTAGAGGGACAGCACTACTGACAACAGTTCAGCAAAAATAGCAACTTATACAGCTGATTTAAGCTTTGAAAGACAAGACCGCAAGACTGCAGTCAGAATGTGTGCTGTGAATGTGAGTGGTTCTAGGTCTTGGCTTTCCAGCTTTGGCCAATAAAATTCCTGGAAGATAATCCTGCATCACAAATTGGAGCTAAAATTACTCAGCGATAGGCTTCTGAGTGGCTCAGTATACAAAGCTTTAGGTTTCCTGAGGCATTTAGCTGTCTGTAGATTTGAAAAGCTTACAGAAAATCATGGGAAAACACCAGTATTTTGAGACAACAGACTGCAATATTTCTGAAATATGCAAGTGTCTGAGTATGTAGATGTATTTAAGAAATGACTATGCTAAAAATAGACAGAGGAGTTACAGTATCTGGGACCTTAAAGGATGTCCTGGCTTTCATTAATGGGCACTAATTAAATATTTATCAAGTGGTCATAACCAGGCAGTTTTATGCTGAACAGGACATCGGTTGCTGTATATGATCATAAGCAATATAGAAAACCAAATGTTTATCTAGCTGAAAATCTAGCAGGCTTATAGTGGTGGACAAAATACACAGACTATCCCAAAACCTCAACCACTGATTGAGAATTGATGTTCAATGCTCTCGCTACCAAGGCAGCTCAATGTATTTTGAGAGACAGCCATTGAATAGAGGTTTATTCAATGAAATGTTAAATACCAAAGTCCCAGTCAAATCTAACCGCAGCTTCTGAAGAAACCAAATACCCTCCAAAGACGTCTCAGCTCAGTAAAATCACTAATGTGACCAGCCATGCAGTCATTACTGAGAAAGCCAAAAATAATGCATAAGGAAAAAAAAAAAAAAAAACCTCTTTGCATACAGGTCAGTGACGTTTCTTGTCTTGATCTATTAAGTTGATCAAAAATATATTAATTAAAAATTAACTTCATACAGATGAGCACAATGAACATGTTTTCAGTTTCTGATTTTAAACTCATTTTGATATTTTGGGGGCTTAAAAATAGAAAATAGCTATTTTTTTTATTATTACTTATTGTAATCACCTGATGAAAGCCAGCATGGCACAACCAACATCTAAAGCATTTGTTGTCATGTAACAATAAAACGATTAAAAAGAGAGATTATTAGGAAGCCTATTATTATTTTAATATCTTACTTTTTATGAAAATGCTTTTATACAGCTCAAATGGAGTAGCCTAACTCTAAAAAAACCTTAATATTAACGATTCAAAATTTCTAAATATTTGTAAAGAAAATATTATGACCCTTAAATTTATTTTGATACTTTAAAAACATATATAGGCTATATGAAACCAAAATGAATCTAAAAATTACATTTTCTAAATGTAAAAAGATATCTCCTTCTTTTTCCCCTCAGACATTTTTGTCATCGACCCTAACTTCTACTCGGTGACATTTTTATTTGGGGTCAAATGTCATCGCTGATACCCAAAACATGATCCTGACTGTCTAATGTGTAATTACTCTTGCCACACAACCAATTACCCATTTGACGTGCATGTACTCCCTATGACTACATAAAAGTATCGGTTAATAGTATAACCAGCAATAATAACAACGGCGATGTTTACAGTAGATATAGTTCACCTTGGCTTGGAAGTGTATTCCGTGTTGATACGCTTCTTCGTTGTGAAGCGGGACTCGCGAATCCGCCACATCGTCCACCAGGTTGTACCTGTTTCTCCCGTGCATTTTCATTGGGACCCGTCCAGATTCTCGGAGAGAAATTTCATCAGCCAGTCCCCAAGCTTCAAACTACTGCCAACTAAAAAGACTGCTCTAGTTTAACCAGCAGAAAACAAGTCGCGGATACAAGAGCGATTCAAAGCGAGGGAGCCCATTATAGTAGCAGCCCGGGAAAAGCTGAATGAAATCACAGGCGCTTCAGTACAAAAGAAATGGGTTGGGCGCCTCTTTCCCCCTCTCTCAGCCCGCAGACATCAGCTGCGTTTATACAAGTCTGGCTTCGGCTCAAGTTGTTCAAGTGCCTCAGCAAGAAGTTTATTAAAAGAGGCGCTATGGGTGAATTCGGCATTACTAATGACAGGTTTTTATTTGCGTTGCTCTCTTCAACCTCTGATGCACTTCTCATGGAGCAAAGTTCCGTCTGCTTTTAGGAACAACCTTCACGTCTTTCAAACACCATATTTAGCATAACAAAAGCAGTACTTCCTTATAGTTCATAGATGAATTACAACATTATACAACCAGTTCCCATGGGCTATATGCAAAATAACACACAGGTTAAAAAAAACATGTAACGCTTGATTAGTCCTAGATTTTGGTGCACTGCATAGCTAAAAATTTTTGATATACATATATTTAATATATTCTGTTGCTCAGAAGATGGTTTTTAGACAGGTTTGGCCCAACTCCACAGTGAAGAGATCTGATTTACAGTGGGACAGTTTTACTGGAGTGATTATGTGGGGAGAATGAGGCTAGTTAGTAGCTACTTTTTACACCAATATTTTTTTTCAGAGTAGGTTAATTTCTCTGTAGACACATACACTAATTTTTAGTGTAAAAAAACAAAATAAATAAATAAATAATATTGGATATTTGAACCATTATTGCCAAGGAAATTTTAAAAACAAACAAACAAATAAATAAATTATAACAATCAATTATTGTTTTGCACCAAATACAGTTAGTGAATAAAGTGACAACTTCTGAAAATATAGAAACCGTAGAAAATCTTAAAGGGATAGGTCATGCAAAAAAGTAAGTAAGTAAGTAAATAAGTAAATAAATAGATACATAGATACACAAATACAAATATAATAATTATAAAATAAAATTACAATAAAATAAATAATAGGCTAATAGTAAAATAAAAAAGAAAGAAAGAAAGAAAGAAAGAAAGAAAGAAAGAAAGAAAGAAAGAAAGAAATCATTTACTCATCCTCATATCATTCTAAGCATTATTTCTTCTGTGATTTGAGAAATGTCTTCATACAAGAAATTTGTACATACAAACATTCTTCAAAATCTTTGGTATTCCACAGAAGAAACAAAGTCTTACTGGTTTGGAATGACATGAGAGTGAGTAAATGATGACAGAATTTTCATTTTTGATTGAACTACCCTGTATCTCTCTTCATACATCTGTGGAGATGAGTTTGTGTTCAAGTCACTGGGTACTGCAAAACATTACAGAGAGACTGTTAATGAGAAAAAGTGAGAGAGCTTCTTTTTTCAATATTGACACAAGTGCTCCCTCTGCTGCATTACAAAGGCATTATGAGAACATTATGAGTTTTCAAATTAAACACTAGTCAGATTTCTCAAAATAATTTTCTTTATCGCGTGACCGTCGTCTAGAGGTCATAAATATAAGATACTGAGAATTATGTCACGTTTTTATATGTTTTTCCCATTCATTGCAACACACTGAATTATAGACTCATTGTACGACTATGATAAACATTAAGATGAAAAACAGGCAATTTTTTTGCATCATAGCAAGGGAAAATTTTATTCTTGCTGTTAGACTGTAATGGAAAATAAAATAAATAAAGTAATAAAAATTAATTAATTAATAAAAAAGAAATTAGGCCTATATGCAAAATAGAAGCATTTTTCACGAATGGGCTCTGACTTGTGGACCCTACGGTATACACACACACACACACACACACACACACTGAGAGAAAGAGTGAAAATGTTCTGTAGCCGTCATTCTGGTCACTGATTTTTCGCTTCGCGTGTAGCGTGAGTCCAGCGCAAAATGCCTCCACGGCTTCCGTTAACTGCGTTGCGTTGTCAACAGGACCAAAACACCAGCAGCGACAGCACACGGGAGCTTTACTTCTGTACTGTCCGCTGGCCATCAACTGACACCTCACCTGTCCGGCAGCATTAACTCTGCCACGGCTTAGCAAACAGCAGGTAAACGGAATGCACGCGATGTTTTCATTTGGAGATACGACGTCCGTTTAAAGCGCGAGAGCAGTCGGTGCACATCACCGGCACTTTAAAACTGACCGAAACCGACCGAGGGACTGCGGTGAAGCGCCCAGCCATGCCCTGCGCTCGTCTTCCTCATACTTATGCCGCGATATGTGCTGTTAGTTGAGTAACGTTATTGCTTTACAGAGAATGGGATGAATTAGGCACAACTGCGTTGATATGCAGCTTGTGGTATTATTATAGGTGGTTAAGAACCTCTTTTTTCCCATTAAAAGGACACCGGACGGCTCTTGTGTCCCCTGTCCCGTTTGATCGCCATCAGAAATATCCAGCACACTATCTATAGTGATGTGTTATCTGTCAGTGCTAATAATGTTCAGACTGTAATAATCATGGAGTCGGTGCGTCTTCACGCTAGCTCTATAGTTGGCTTTTATAGACTGGTTTTCTGTTTTTGTGCTTTAGTTTGGACAGAAGCAGCTGGTCCACGTTAGCACCTCATGCTAGTTGGTTATCCTGACATATTCATCAAATCTAAATGAGATAACAAACAATCCGCCCATTAACTAAGACTATGAGCGATCACTATGAGAGAGTGAAGATTGAGCTCCAGCAGATGAAGGAGGTGGAGAACGAGGCCGCGGCCGACCAGGAGCAGCTGTCCCCGGCCTCGGTCTCTTCAATCCCCGCTGAGGTTTCCTTCACTGCTCGGAGAGACCTGTCCAAAAGTAGCATTAACGGGAGAAGTCGGAGTAAAAGTAGGAGCAAAGCAGACGGTCGTGAGAGACAGGTGAACGGTAAACAACTGACGGATCTGATGCCACAGAAGTCAGACTATTCACAAGGACAGAGCCGTGTGAGCAATGAGCCAAACCTTCACATCAAAGGAACGGCAAGGCTTTTAAAGGGTAAAACGACGGCAAACGGTCACGTTGAGTCATGCCAGAGACAGACAGATGGGAAATGTGAGCATCACGGCAAAGAGGACGAGAGCAAAGTGGCCAAAAAGAGGAAAGCTGTGACGGTGGACACCTCGAAGGCAAAGACGTCTCTGGAGGCGCTAAAGATGAGCATCAGACAGCTGAAGTGGAAAGAGGTGAGAGAGCCCCTGTGTTCTGACTCCACATAACCTTTGACTTTATCTACCTGCCATTCCCATTACAAGGGCTAATCATACGGTTGTAGCATGCCATCTGTTGTTAGGGTATTCTTAGTTAAAAGTATTCTAGTTAAAAGTATTGTAAATTATTAGGGTCATCGGATGCAAAATTCACTTTGCAAGTTGTTTGAGCATAAATGTGTGTTGGAAGTGTGTGTACACATCCATCCTATAAGCGGCCGCTGCTGGCCAAATGGGTGCCCTAAGCAGAATTGTATTGTTGTGCCCCCTCTGTCAAATATTATGGAAGTGGAAATAAAAAATATAGGGATCAAAATAGAACTTTAATAAAATATAAAAGTAAATAAATACATAAATTGTAATTAAATTATATTATTTATAAATTACAATTGTAGCTCTAGACAGTTACCTACTGCTACAATTGACAGTTGTCTGATTGATTTCAAGCATTGATCAATCACTGGTCTCAAGCATTCAGAAATCACGCAAAAGAAAATTAAGCAGTTTTACTACGATAAAACCATGGTTAATTTTTGTAAGGGTTGAGATATCCACATGTTTTGTTGAAGAAATTATAGAGGCTGTGTCTTCTATTGCAAAAAGGTGGTCAAAAATTAAAGATTAAGTGGATATTTGAATTAGCCTAAATGTTTGGTCAATATTAAAGGATTTGATCGTCCTGTAAGTGTAACAGCAGCAATTACCAGGCCTTTGGCGGCCTTTGCAGGCATTTGTAATAATATGTAATGTACATAAATTGTTTATTTTGTATTACATTATGTATTTTAAAAGTGTTAGTCAGTGAAACCATATAATTATTAATTAACCAATCATTATTGCCTCGTTTTAATATAATGCATTTTAAGTAATTTTAAAGGTTGTTGTTGGCTTAGGTCTGTTTTTATAACCACAAAAAAAAAAAAAAAAAATAATAATAATAATATATATATATATATATATATATATATATAAAATCCTAAATACTTCTTTGTAAACTATTATTTGAAGCAACAAAACCATGGTTAATTTGTGGTTACCATGGCTACAAGAACCATGATTTTTGGTTTTATTCCTAGTAAAACCATTGCTAATTTTCGTAAGGGAACATGGAAAGTCAGAGAATAGTAGATGCGTTGTTGGTGGTTAAATTATTACCGACATTTAAACGCGTTATTAACGTCAACAGCCAAAAAAAGTTTCACAGGATTATGAATGTAGCCTACCTGAAAGTGATGCACGGGCTTCATCTTTTTTCTTTTTCTTTTCTCGGCGCCGGATTGTGATTGCTCACGGGTATAATTGTCCATAAATTATGATCATTTTCATTCAGCCGCAAACATGAGGTGCAAGAGGGCGCGTTCATGGATGCGGGAATGGCGCGTCACATGTGCTCTAATGCATTCACCGTAAAATGCATTTTTTTTTTATAATGATATATGTATGTTCATGTTTATATTTTTATTTATGTATGTGTATTTGTTAATTTTAATATTAATATAGAACGAAAGTTTTTTTTTTTGTTTGTTTTTTTGAGCAACTGGGATGGTGCCCCCCTGGGAGATGGTTCCCTACGCAAACTGCGTGCTCTGCGTATAGGGAGTGGCGGTACTGCATCCTATAATGATAAAAATCCACCCAGTGTTTTTTTGTTTAAATCTCTATTTTAAAATCCTCTTTCTCAAATCAGGCTGTTCTGAGATTCCTGTCAGAATGATGTAGTTCTGCACAGGCCGCTCCCACGATAGTTGATTGACAAGGCCGTCTTACCTTAGACCCGCCCTGAGTGAGCTAAGAGCTGTCCGCCATTGTGTCGACTCCGGTGCAGGGGAAGACAAGAACGTCTCCGATTAAGCGATTGAGGTGTTTTGTTGTTGGATGTAATAATGAATATAGCTGTCGTTATTTACTCCCGACATCATGAAGTAAACATGAAGACGCAGAGGATTAACATTACTTTCGTTTTGAAGGGAATGCGCCTAAATGCGTCTATGTTCGTGCGAATCATTCGTGATCCAGCTTCATCTACAGAAGAAGTGAGTATAAGGTTTTTTTTTTTTTTTTAATGAATCTTTGCAAGTCGCCTTTCCTAATAATGTGCTAGTTAGCAAGTTTCACGGCTGAAGTTTACAATCTGCACGCCACCCCGCAGAAGAGAGGGGCGGGGTCAGCAGAGCTCATTAGCATTTAAAGCAACATGGACTAGAAAGAGATTTTGACAGGGTAAAAAAAGGTGTTTTTTACATTACCATTGGGAAATTTTAACCAAAGTATGTTATAGACTTTTCGTTAAGACCCTAAAGAATCATATCAACTTGTGGAAAATGGGCATCCGATGACCCCTTTAAAGTCCCAGTAAAAGTTTTGTGTGCGTGTGTGATGTGTGGTCCTGGTAAACCCTACGTTATGGGGACAAAATGTCAAAGATGGCAATATCCGAAATCCTTGTCCTTGTGAGAACAAAGGTCCCCATGAGGAAACAAGCTTATAAATGATACAAAAAGTGAAAATCTAAAAATTCAGAAAGTTTTCTGTAAGGGATAGATTTATGTGTAGGGTGATAGAAAATACAGTTTGTACAGTATAAAAACCATTACGCCTATGGAATCCCAGGTTTTTTTTTTTCTTTTTTTTAAAGTATGCTTCCATAATGTACTTGAAGTTCTCTATTTTTGTGCACTAATTTTGTACGTAATATACTAAAAATGATTCTTTATTACTTTTTAAGATAAACTTGAGATCAACAAAGTGTACTCAACTGTACTATTTTGGGACACCATTAAAGGGGTCCTATTGTGCTTTTTCACTTTTTGAATTTTAGTCATTGTGTAGTGTGTATGTTTGGGCATAAAAAGATCTACAAAGTTACAAATCTCAAAGTCAACTCCAAAGGGAGATATTTCGTTTTTAAAAAATCCCTTTTCAAGAACTACAAAGAACGGCTTGTTTGGACTACAAAGTTGTTTTCCTGTATTTGTGACATCACAAAATGGGCCATTAGAATATTATTAAAATAAATCCCACCTCCGGAAATTCGAACGCATGTTTCAAAATCTAAACCCGGTGCAGATGTTTTTATATCACTGTATTTCTGAAGGAAACCGACTGTCTTCAGAAAATTTTGGATGTCATTTTCATTTCATCTTGCATGTAATGTCTGATAAAGCAGCATTTGTGAGCGGAGCTCTGCTTTGTGTACAGCGTTACCGGGGAAACCTCACTCTCTACCGCTCCAACAGCGCCTCCCGCTGACAGAGAATGAATTTGCTTTTAGTCATTCTGCCTAGCTGTTCGCCAATCACAACGCACTGGGACAGTTAACCAATCACAACACATTTCGTTTTTCGGAAGGCGGGCCTTCATCAAACTCGGAACTAATCGAGCCGTCTGTGTCAGACTGGGGAGAAAGGTATTGTAACAATGTAAATTATGTGAAAAATAATGCGTTTTTCGAACCACCAAACATGAGAGCATGTTCTAGTACACCCCTAAAACGAAATCAAGACTTTGTAAAAGAGCATAATAAGACCCCTTTAATATGAACTAAAATGCGCTTTTAAAATACTATCTCTGTATTTAAAAAGAATTATTTAGTTACCACTTCAAGTTCAAGAGTACTGCATCAGTAAAACCAATCCACACATTTGCTTGAATATGAATGGATGAATCCATTAGACTAATCTACAATTTCTTTAGGCTTCTGCTATGTAAACAAACACTTATCTTGACTTGTAGGCTTAATATTTCAACAGCCATTGCCAGTCTTTAACCTTGTCCTTCAACACGTGACAAACACACGCATGTGGTTACACTTGACCGTCTATGTAAAGTCACTCTGCATTAAAAAAAGAAACACTCATTAATACATTGATAAGATGTCAAACTATACCATGCGGTGCACAACACCTGGCAGGTTGGAAATGAATGATTCTGTTGAGTGGATGTCTACACCCCCTTCTACTCGTCTCCACTGAAATATTATGAGCCTTTGTAATTCAGCGCTGCCTTGTTAAAGGTCGGTTTCAAGTTTAAGCGTATCCATTATACCTTTTATCCTGTCTGCTACTCCAAAGACTGTTTCAAAGGCAGGAGGAGTTCCCACCTGTGGTTTTAAAAATGTTTCGAAGACTTTCAGTCCTTGAAGTTATTTAGAAACATAGATCCGAAGATCTAATTATGACAGTTAGAAACAAAGTATAATATAGGCTCATCTGTAAGCAATTGATACAGACTCATTAGGTTTAAGACCCCCTACATGAGCTAAAGAGTCAGAATTGGCTGTAAACAAGCTGGCAAACTGATGGCAGTTGTTGTCATTAGTAGAGCCCGACCGATATGGGTTTTTTGGGGGCCAATACCGATATTAGGGCATAAAAAAGGTTGATATCGATATATCGGCCGATATTCTTTGTGTATATTATAGTACAGTACCAGTCAAACGTTTGGACACTTTCCCATTCCTGTGTCCAAACTTTTGACTGGTACTATATATAGAATACTATACTATATAGACAAACAGAATATATATACATAAACACATTTATTGCAATGCTAGGGCTGTAGCTATGGAATATTTTAGTACAAGAGAAAATAAGACAGGTCTCTTTAAAAGAACAAGTAATTTGTTTCCTTTTTAGAAAAATGAACATTTTTATTGCTAAAATTGCATAACTGTGAAAACTGTTTAGTGCATTTAATTGCCGTATTACATTCAAAATGCAAATACAAATATATAAAAATATAAAAATCATTTTCAAATTACTTTAAAAAAGGTAAACATAGTAGAACCTAAAACTCGACATAAATCAAAATAATAGTAATAAAAAAATAATAATAAAACCTAAACATTGTGCAACTTAACTTTCAAGTTTCAGCCTAAATACAGCTCAGGCATGACATAAGCCTTTACTGTCTTCTTAGAAGGCTTTGTGGCTTTTGTAAGAGGCAAAAATTAGTGGACAGGAAGCTATGTGGAACAAAAACAAGAGTCCATACACATAACATTTATTAACATTTTTCAGCAACATGAATTTAAAGTTATTTGGAAAATAAACCCTCTTAAATGTCTCTCTGCATACTTGTGTGTGTGTGTGTGTGTGTGTGTGTGTGTAATCCTTTAAAGGAGCATGTGGTTGCAAACATAGTGCTCTGTATGTTACAGTAAATGGTAGGGATGCACCGAAATGAAAATTCTGGGCCGAAACTGAGAATTCTGGATATGCTTGGTTGAACACTGAAACCAAAAATGCTTTGTAATAATTATTTATTTTATTAAATAATATAAAGTAATTTTGTAAGACTTTTTAATTTAACTCAATTTTATTGACACAGAATTTAAAAAACACAAGCCAATAAAATAACCACACTTTTATTTAAAGAAAATTGGACAGAAAATATATTAATATTAAATATCAATGTATTATTTTTATTCAGTTCTATGCAACAGAATCAGACATAGCTGTTGTTGTTGTTTTTGACTAATTATCCAAATAATGTATAGTCCTGCAAACAGGGTTTTTCCTTTCTCAAAATGCGGTGGAGGTGGTTCCATCCTGATCATGTGCACACAATGTACCCACCCTTCAACTGGCTGAAACAAACACTTTTTACACGCAACATATTTTAGTTGTTATAATAATTATAGCTATGATTAAAGAAGATTAAAGAAAATGACAATTATAAAGTTATGTTTTATTTTCTCTCACCTAATGTTTTATTGTTATTTATTCTTAAAATAGCCTTATGAAATGTTTTCTTTTTCCTCAGAAATTCTGTGTTGTGTATCTGGTTATCAAATGAACGCATAAAACATTAATTTCATTTATCTTTAAATTATTGAAAATTAAACTTTTTGGCAATCAAAGGGGATTTACTATTGAAATTAAAACATGGAAGAAATGTTGTGTGATCATTCCTAAAAAAAAAAAAAAAAAAAGTTTTCAATTTTAGTAGTAGTAGTACATTCTGCTGAACAAATATATTTCTGCTGCAATGTCTTCAAATTAAACTGGACTTTTATTTTGATGGGTTGCCGTGAATACCTTTAAATTTCTGTGTGTATATGATATGACGCTAGTTTTGTGTCATATGCTCAATAGAAAGTTCAGAAGAACAGCATTTATCTGAAATAGAAATCTTTTGTAACATTATAAATGTTACAAAAGATTATATAATTTCTTTCCCAAAAAAAAAAAAAAAAAAAAAAAAAATTATACTGACTCCAAGCATTTGAATGGTATAGTGTATAATGTTACAAAAGCTTTTTATTTCAGATAAATGCTGATCTTTGGATCTTTCTATTCATCAAAGAATCCTGAAGAAAATGTACTCAACTGTTTTAAATATTGATGATGATGATAATAATAATAATAATAATAATAATAAATGTTTCTTGAGCAGCAAATCAGCATATTAGAATGATTTCTGAAGGATCATGTGACACTGAAAACTGGAGTAATGATGCTGAAAATGTAACTTTGATCACAGAAATAAATTACATTTTAAAATATATTCAAATAAAAAGCAGTTATTTTGAATAGTACAAATATGTCACAATATTACTGCTTTTGGTGTATTTTGGAAGAAATAAATGCAGGCTTGGTGAACAGAAGAGACTTCTTTAAAAAAACTTTAAAAATCTTACTGTTCAGAAACTTTTGCCTGGTAGCGTATATTTGGCACACAAAATGAGATTACAGACAGAGAAACTCTCTTATTCACCATGTAATTAGCTATATGAAAAAGTAACAATGACATCATTTGTCCTAACATCTCCTTTAGTATGTCATATGGATAAGAAACAAAATAAAGGTAAGTGATAATCTGGATTCAGAACACCTGAGAAGAAATGATGCCAACCCCTCAGAGGACCTCAGATGAAGCCTACCCTCAGACAACATACAGAACTACCAAATTTCGCCATAAGTTAAATATATTAAGTTTCTACAATATATAAATATATTGTAGAAGCTTAATTTCCTGTAAAGCTGCTTTGCAACGATTTGTATTGTGAAAAGCGCTATACAAATAAACTTGAATTGAATTGATATGATGGTTATTTTTGGAAACTATTTTATTTGCAACATAATCTCTCTTAAAATACCTTATATGGTTATGATAATCAAAACAATCCTGAGCTAGATCAAGCTTTGATCTCTGTAAACCAAACTATCACTTTAATGAAATATTTTTTTTCCCACTAATAAAAATATTTTATCATTAGCTAGCTCCACACTGGAGAGCTGCTTTATAACAGAAAATCAAGTTGTAATTGTAAACCGAAAGCGACACTCACTGACTCTGCTTTATAATGTTTAATACTATAAAGCTGCTTGATTTAATGGTATCTATTGCATAAAGTATACTATATAAATAAAAGTGACATGACTCCTTTAATGGAGAACCGAACTGCAGATATTGTGCAAACATCCAGATCGCTAAAATCAGATCTTAACTGCTATTTTCACACCGCTGTCAGTTTTTGTTGTATTTCGTTATTCAGAGGAAAACGAGCAGCATAGCCTATATTTACATCCGTACGCTGCTCAGAAGCGCTGTGTCTTCTTCTCTTGAATTGCATCCAGGAGGGCTGAATTACAGTCATGCGCTACAGCGCCACACTGGTCAAACCGCAGTATTGCAGGCTCTTACATTAGCTCATATGAGATAGAACGACTACTCAACAACAAAAATATTTGTAGACAATTTTTTATTGTCGATAATGTCGACTAATCGTTTCAGCTCTAGAACGAAGTGTCACGCGGCACAGTGATGAGAGTGAAAGCTGAATACTGCTGGGCGGTGCGACGCGGCATATATTTTCGGCGGCCGAAAATTCAGTGCATTCATAATAAATAAACGTTTCTTCGAAGCACATAATTTGCCTCGATGATTTTTTGTATTCAAATTACTCAAATTACTCGAGGAATCGTTTCAACCCTACAATGATCACTCAGATGTGGTGATCAAACACTTGGCACGTGGCAAAGATATGTAATGGAGGCAGGGCATTTAACAATTTAACAATAAACTTTATTATCCAAAATGAGTGACATCAGTGCACTGAACAGTAAAGGTGAAGTTTATTTAACTTTATTTCAATTCAGTTCCATTCAACTTTATTCCGTTGAAGTTTATTTCACTTCAGAACATTCATTCACGGATTTGCGCTACTTTCTTCACACACAGACGAAACTTACTAGAGAAGTGTGAAGTGTGACATAATATACCTCTGTAAATAAAAACAATTTAAATTCACATCTCGTGCATTTTAATGCCCTTTGAATGTAACGTGTACATTTCCTTGGAACTGCAATCATGGCGGAATATCACGTGAAGTCCACTTCGCAGGGCACTTACGGTCAAATAAGACAACGCTTGAATGCTGCAGCCTGAACAAGAGACCTCTTTACTGAAGTTGAAGTGTAGGCTGATGTCATTATCTCGCAAACGCGGCGGCGGATCACCAAATTCGGGGATCCCTTCAGCTTGAGGAGCCCTCTCGAACGCCACCCTCCGTGCCTCAGTAGCCCCCCGGGATCACCAGATCGGTCGGCGCCCGACCGCGAATTTAACCGCCCGTAACTCCCGGACCCTGGGGACTATCGACACGGGGGTGGGCTTTTACAGAGATATGGCCGTTCAAAGTTCAATGGTATTACATACACTTTATCCAGGTCGCCAGTAGCAAACAATGGCACACGCTCTGCTGGACAAACTATGTAATTACACCATATACAAGCATTTTATCTGCGTTTTATGTTCTGTAAAAAAAAATGTTCATATCGGTGGCATATCGGCAGCATATTCGCCGATATTGATATATCTGCGACAGGCTCATATCGGCCGATAAAACTGGCAAAACGATATATCGGTCGGGCTCTAGTCATTAGTATAACCCATTCAATGTCTTAACTGGGTTCAACTGAAGTTTTCTGTGCAACCAAGATGGGCCTTTGCGAAACTGGATGCTGTTAGGCAGACTTATCACAGTAGATCATCTGTGATCTGAGGTCTGTAGTAACTGGTAGTACTGTGAATATCTTAAACAGTTTAGTTGTATTTGCATGTAAATAAACCATTTACATATTTGGATCTATGTTTCTGATCTAAAAAGGTCTTATGCCCTTATCTAATTTGCCGTCATCTAAATCTGAGTACACTGCATTTACGTTTTTGATGCGTCATGGTTGCAAAGACACATAAAGGGTAGTAATGCAGTTGAATGCTGACTTTCACCATATGGTTGTGCCTTCACAGTGGTAAATGATTAAAGGGGTCATATGATAGTGCTAAAAAGATCATTCTTATGTGTATTTGGTGTAATGCAATGTTTACGTGGTTTAAAGTAAAAAAAAAAAAAAAAAAAAGCGTTATTTTCCACATTTTACATTATTTTATCTCCTCTAAGCCCCACCTTTCTGAAACGGGTCAATTTTTACAAAGCTCATCGGTGTAAAACAGCGAGGTGTGCTCTGATTGGCCTGCTATCCAGTGCGTTGTGATTGGCTGAATACCTCAAGCGTGTGATGGAAATGTTACGGCCCTTACCATAATATGATGCTGCATCCCCACAACAACACAAATACATTAAAAGCCATTTCAAATGAGGCATTTGTTGCATCCAGGGGGGACATAATTACTGATTATAATGACTTATACTGTCTTTTTACGCGTCGCATCGCGCCGCGTAAACATTACCATGTCTGCATTTGTGATCAGAGAAACACAAACAACAAGCACTACTTACACTCGCGTTTGAATAGTAAGTAGCAAATTGTTTAAATAATAAAACGTAACGTTACTTACAGGCTGTGAGTCAGAAGCGCCAGACTGTCCTTGTAAGGTTGGAACTGCCCCACTTTTGAGTGAAAGTCTTTCTACATGTAACAGCCGTGGTGTACAGCAAGCCAGTAAACCTCGCTCCCCCGATCTAGTGACTCTTAGCGCCCGTCTCCCGCGCTTAGACCGCGGTTCGAATCTCGTTCGGAGCGGGCTGAATAGGACCGGTTACACACAACCGGCCTTGTACTCTCCCATGTTCAGAAAACAATCCTCTGTGAAGTGTGCAACACAAACTCCAATATTTGTGTTGTACTGCTCTGGGACAGTGTTGTAAATAAAACTCAGCCACAGATTTCTTGTTATGTCCTCTTTACTCGCATCCAAACACACAGCACCTCTCCACGACATGGCGCCGGCGGAAGCAACAACATAGAGTGAGAAAGTTACGCCTTCTTTCTTTGCGTATACATTTGGGCGGTGTTATGCAAATCTTCCCACATCGTGACGTAGAGATGTGGGGGCGTGTTAGAACGAGCTGTTTTAGGTAGGTGTGGCTGACTCTTAACTGTAATAAAGAATATCTCTTTGGATTTGAGACTTTGGTCTTTGCAACTTTACAGATCTTCTTTATGCACCAAGAGCTTGTAACGCTCCAAAGAGAAAGGAAAAATTTAAATCACATCATATGACCCCTTTAAGATCAATCTGGGATAATCCCACATGTCTGCATTTCCATTGCTCTCCATGCCTGTATGGTACAGAATAATAGGACAGTGTGCATTCTAGAGCTACATGTGTAGTAATTTGTAAATTTAGATTGATCTAGTAAAGATTTAACACAGATTCTCCACACTACACATAGGTTACACATACAGTACTCAGCACAAAAGCACATGCATCCACCACACTGGGGCTCAGCCAGACCAGGTAAACATATCTGTTTGTCTGTAACATGTGAGAAATATCTGAAGGGGGTCCAGGCTGATGTTACAGGGGTAATGATCCTCCCTGGGGAGAGATGATTGGTTGGTTGGTGTGTTAACACCAAGGCAGCTTCCATGGTGAGTAACAACTTGAAATACTATAAAAGAGCAATTTAAAAACCTATACATGGTTTTTAAAGTTTGCTTGAGATCAAAACTTTAAAATGGAGTTTTCTTTGAAAGTGATTGCTGAGTAATATAATTTCCCAAAATAACTTAAACCAGCACAATTTAATAAAATATGTTTAAGAGATACTGGACTCTGGCATGAGAAGCATAGTGGCGGATCTTCAGTTGTTCTGGAATGCCTTATTCGGCCCTAGAGAGAGAAGAAAACTGTAACTGTAACAGACTGTAACCTTTAGATTTTTAAATAGTGTACATTTTATAGCCATTTCTAATACGAGAACACTTTTAATGAAAGTTAAAGTATAACAAATTAGAATTAAAAAAAAAAACAAAACAAAACAATAAAACTTCACTTAGAAAGGAGGGAAGTGCTTTCCGAAAGGATGTTTCACACTTTGTCTGACTTGTTAAATGCATTGAAGATATACCATAGTTTGAATCGAAACTCTTTTTAAGTTTGGAAGTTCTTGGTGCACAAGTTTTCTATTCAGTGTTTCGTGACAATTTCACGTGTCTTGTACCTGCTACATAATTCCAAGTAACTTCATTTAAGTAGTTACGGCTAAAGGTGATTGGATTGAAAAGGCATGTCCTCGTTTTCTGACCTGCTCCACAGCTACTCTGACAGAGCAATGAAATGTTATTCACGTTTAAGAGATCTTTGCTAACCCTGATGCATCAAACAGAGCCGAGTTGCTAATATTTTGACTCAAACTGAATAAACCGCTTTGTGTTATTATTTAAAAAGATTCTTCCAAGTTCACACAAAAATAAAAATGTACATTCATGTTGTTCCAAACATGTTTCTTAATTCTGTAGAATTTAAAAGAATATATTTTGTGAAATGTCTTAAATTTTTTTTTTTTTGGAAGTCAGTGGTCCCCAAAACGTTTTTAGTTACCAACATTCTTCAAAATATTTTTGTTTGTTATCTACAGAAAAAATCAAGTCATACAGGTTTGGAACAGCATGAAGGGAGTAAATAATTGTAGAGTTCTTATTTTTGGGTGAACTCTAATGCATTAAAATGTTTACACAAAGCTATTAGTGCAGTCAGTACACTAACAATAATTGCTGGTCACCAAATCTGACATTTGTATATCAATATTTATCCACAGAAGGCAGAGCTAATTGAACTGCCCAGTTTTTTATTTATTTATTTTTTATTAAAACGCAATGCTAGAAGAATGCAAATAAATAGATCATTGTGTTTTCAGAGGAAAAAAGAAATGGAAACCATTTTTGTTGCCAGTTTCATGCAGTGATCTATCAAAGTCACGCACATGAGCATTAGTGCTGCACAAAATTGCTGCACTTCAGATTAAAGCAACTGGAGCGAATAAAGGTCACTCGTTAATTGTTCTGCTACAGCCTGTGATGTCTGTGTTTTTTGAACACATGCACACTTTGGTTTCACTTTATGAATGATGCTATATGTTTTAGATTTGCTCATTTTGACCGATTCATGAGCCTCTGAAATAACAAGGGGTATTTATACCTGTTTTTGGCAGGTTTCACTATATTTGTGAGAATATTTTGAAAAAAAAAATGTCCTTCACAACTGTAGCTATACCTGTAAACCTACATGAACTCCTAATCTGATCACAAATTTCTGGTTTCCTCTGTGTGACAGGTGACCAATATAGGAGCACCTCCTCACACTCCTATTAGCCTGTTAAACAGTGACATGATCCTCACAAAATCCAGCCCAAGACACGTAACCTAGTCTATACTAAGCACACTACCTGCATCCTGATTAGTGCCCTTGATAACCTACTTCACGCTCAGCCCACACAGTAGCCTAGTCATCATATACAAGGTCTTAAAAATGTATTTGAAACTGGACAAAAACCTGAAACACTAGTCTGTACACGTGCTCAAAATGCATTTCACCTGTAAATTAATGATGGTAGTAACATATCTTAACCCTGCCTCTGTAACCGACACTGTTACTGTTGTAGAAGTATAATTATTCTTCCAAGTCATTGAGAATGTAGCCCTCAGCCATGTTATGCATACTGTAGGAAAGAGTAGAAATTGTTTACTAAAATGTTTCTTGGAAAAAGAGTCCTGCAGAGGTGAGCTGTTGTTATTCTAGTACAGTTAATCATAGTCAATGTTTAGCATCCTTGTCAAAAGTATGACATGTTTATTATGTTGTGATTGATGGTTTTCCTCCTTTACTTTGCCTCAAGTCTCTTTCTTTTGATCCTGCAGTTTCCGATGGGTAGGCGGACAGCCTGTGATATCTACTGGCATGGTGTCTCTTTTCATGACAATGAGAACATCATCTCTGGGCAAGTCAACAAATTCCCAGGTAAACTTCACAAAAAGTAGGTCTTTAGAGATCATACCAAAGTAGAAACAGCATATTTCATAATTTTAATAGGACACCATCATTTGCAATCTTAAAAAAAAAAAATCTCAGAATTTAAATGACAATGGGATTTGTCATTAAAGATCATTTAATCCTAATTTTCAAACTGGTACAGTGTTCGCATTTAAACTGGTCAATCTGGTATTACTTGTAGTTGGACAGCAGGTGGTGTTAAAGGGATAGTTCACCCAAAAATGAAAATTTGATGGTTATCTGCTTACCCCAAGGGCATCCAAGATGTAGGTGACTTTGTTTCTTCAGTAGAACACAAACGAAGACTTTTAACTCAATCCGTTGCAGTCTGTCAGTCATATAATGGCAGTCAATGGGACTCGCGGCTTTGAGAGAAAAAAAAAAACATACACAGACAAAACCAAATTAAACCCTGCGGTTCGTGACAATACATTGAGGTCTAAAGACACAAAACGATCGGTATGTGCAAGAAACTGAACAGTATTTATATAGTTTTTTACCTCTGATCCACCGCACTGTCCAACTGTCCTTAGCACGTTCACATCAGCCGGTGCGTAACACGTCTTCTTTTTCTTGCTTTATGGCGGATCGCAGACTTATTACCGCCACCTATCTCTCAAATGGACCATTGACACTCTATCTACAATCTCAATTAGGAGTGTCAGCGATCCGCCGTAAAGCAAGAAGAAGAAGAAGAAGATGCATCACACACCGGCTGTTGTGAACGTGCTAAGGACAGTTGGACAGTGCGGTGGATCAGAGGTAAAAAACTATATAAATACTGTTCAGTTTCTTGCACATACCGATCGTTTTGTGTCTTTAGACCTCAATGTATTGTCACGAACCGCAGGGTTTAATTTGGTTTTGTCTGTGTATGTTTTTTTTTTTTTTCTCTCAAAGCCGCGAGTCCCATTGACTGCAATTATATGACTGACAGACTGCAATGGTTTGAGTTAAAAATCTTCGTTTGTGTTCTACTGAAGAAACAAAGTCACCTACATCTTGGATGCCCTTGGGGTAAGCAGATAAACATCAAAGTTTCATTTTTGGGTGAACTATCCCTTTAAGGGTTAATTTTCATTGTATAGATCAGCTACATGGTAACACAGGGAAACTTTATTAAACTGTATTTTGAATATTATTGTTATTTTAACTACATTTTAAAATTAGAAAGATAAACAGAGCTGGCTGAAATAAAGAAAGTAAACATATAAATGAAGGAAATAAAATGATGAATTTACATGCACATTTGTAGAGGAGTCTCACCATGGCAACTGCTTTCACGTTTGTGTTGAATGCGCTTCTCGTATATGAAAAGTATGCCATGGCAAGCCTATTCAACAATAAATATCTAAATAATAGTTTTGGTCAATTAACCTGGCAAGCAGGAGATTTACAACATCAAACAAATTTTTTAAAGCATTAAGGATGGGGATAGGGCTGTTAAATACAGTGTTTTTATAGTAAATAAAAATGAAAAAAAAAAAAAAATTCAATTCAAGTTTATTTGTATAGCGCTTTTCACGATACAAATTGTTGCAAAGCGCTGTACAGAAAATTAAGTTTCTACAATATATTTAGTAGTAGCTTATCATTGGTGACTATGTCAGTTAATATACATATGGCAGAAATGTACGGAAAAATCAATTAAAGACGTAATCAAACAGATGATGAACACTATTAACAGCAATTATTATATGTTGAAATAAAACTTATAGCAAGATTTGGTAGTTCTGTATGTTGTTTCAGGGTTGGCATCATCTGAGGTCCTCTGAGGGGTTGGCATCATCTCTTCTCAGGTGTTCTGGATCCAGACTGAAGCTTGTGTAAATCCTAGTTACCTCAGGCAGAAACAGAGAAACAAATAGAGACATAATTAGCGTAGCTGCTGTTCCAACCAAGCAAAATTGATTTGTTTAACCCAAGCTAAAGAATAATAATGTGCATTTGATCAGATATAACTGCAGTACAAGGTTATGAGATGCATTATTTGAAAGCTTGGCCAAAGAGATGTCTTTAATCTAGATTTAAACAGAGAGAGTGTGTCTGAACCCCGAACGTTAACAGGAAGGTTATTCCAGAGTTTAGGAGCCAAATGTGAAAAACTCTACCTCCTTTAGTGGACTTTGCTATCCTAGGTACTACCAAAAGTCCAGAGTTTTGCGACTTTAGGGAGCACGATGGATTGTAGCGTGGTAGGAGACTAGTTAGGTACGCAGGAGCTAATGCATTAAGGGCCTTATAGGTAAGTAATAATATTTTGTAACTGAAAAAAGTATGAGAAAAACTAAAATATTACAGAACTAAAATCAGTGGATCAAAAAGTTGAATGATCTGACCTGTTGGTGTGGTTGAAGACGTCCCTCTGATTTCGACATGGTGAAACACTAGCTATGTTTCCATCCACCTATTTTTATGCGCATTTTGGACTATCGCATAAAAAATTCGCTGGATGGAAACGCCAAGATGCGCATAAATTCTGAAAATGCGCATAAAAAAGTTATGCGCACAACTGAGTAGGATAAACTTTTTATCCGATAAGAAAAAATGCGCATAAACTTCGATGGAAACACATTTACCGAATAAATTCCTCCATGCGCATCAAAAAAGTCATGTGACTTTGCGCTATGAGACGGGATAACTTGACTAACCAGCTGACCGATCTCATTCACAGCATCTATAAGTTGTTGTAGTCACTCTGAAAAGCCTGAGCAAAGTCTGTCATCAAAGTATTTCTGTATAATTGTCTTACACGACTGTGTTCCCAAACAGCTGGCATCCTCCTCAGAACGCAGTGACAGCATTTATTGTGTTACGTCTGCTCTCTCTGAGGCGCAAGTAATTTATATCATATATGAAAATTATTATATTCAATGGCTTCTCCTATATTCTTAGTGATATTTAGTGCCACAGTTTACCAGGAAGTGACGATTTTGTTCTCTTTGACTCGTTGGATGGAAACGGTGTTTTATTCGCATATGTTTTATGCGATATTCCAGTTTTGCGCATAATTTAAATTCGAATCTTTGGATGGAAACATAGCTAATGTATCCTATTACAAAAAAACTGAAGCTAAAAATATTAAAAACAAAATCCGTGCATAAATTACAAAACTGCAATTATCGAAAACCATTGCTGAAACTAATTTAAACAAATCTGGAAATTGAAAAATAGTACTAAACTTTGTCACATTTACATTAGTTAGTTAGTATAGGCTACATTCTGTACTAGCTTTTAGAGGAAGGTTATCAGTCATACAGGATGGTGAGGTGAGTATTGTTCACTGGAATGTTTTTCAGCAGTGGAGTCATAAAGGAGTCTCAGGAGCTGCTGACTCATGGGTTGGATGGAATATGGCTGTTTTCATAGCTGTATTGACAGTTGCTTTCACACAGACAGTCTTTCCAAGCTGTGTGCCTGTGGGCGCGCTATGGAGCCATTGAAATCAAATGATCAAGTGATTTAATGAAACTGCTGGGAAATAGGGCTCTAAAATGTGTCATATTTTTGGAGAGAATAACGCCCCTGTAGGGCCATAGATTGATGGGGAACTGCAGCCCCTCTCTGGCCTCTGTGCCATTTCTCTTTGACTTCACTGTTTTCTCATCAGCTATCCTGTCGGTCAGCAGGAATGATAGAGATGCTGCGGAAGATAAACCTGAGTCGTGCCATGCGTACCATGCAGGAGCTGTTCCCGGAGGAGTACAACTTCTACCCACGCTCCTGGATCCTGCCTGAGGAATACCAACTCTTCTCCACACAGGTACAAGCTCAGTGAGGGAAACACTTCAGAAGATAGAGTAGATAGAGTACTTGGGACACCGTATCAGAGTCAATCTGTGAAATTACAAAGAAGGCATTTACAGAAGCTAGACAAACTGTCTTTTTTTTCTGTCTTCCTCCTCTATTGGTAGATTGCTGTAGTAGTAATTGGTCAGGACAGAATCACAGTAAAACCAGGTTAAGCAGTTTAGTGGCCAGCAACAGCTAATTGTGAATGACAAGTTTGTTACAAGATCTTGTAATTACTGGATTTACATCTTCAATCTCCATCCACATATTACAGTTACTGTATCTTTGTGCTTTATTTGTTCAGATGGGCTGCTTAAATGGGATTTTATCTTATGCTGTCCAGTAGGTTTAAACAATTTGTGGTTCAGTTAGTTTTTTGTTGTTTTTTTTTTTGGAGTGTTTTTCCTTTTTATTTCCCTTTTTTTTTTTTTAATTAATTAATACTTATTCATATTTGTGCATGAACTTTTGAGCGTGAATCAGGAAAGACTTGTGTGAGCTTGTGTTTGAGTAAATTTTTTTTTTTTTTTGAATAGAAAAGCTGCAGGGGGCAGCAGAGATCTGCGGAAGGGGAAAAAAAAGGAACCATGCATGCAGGCTAAAGAAAAGCATTGTATTAGTTGGAAATATGAGGCTTTGTTTACTAACCATAATGCTATTAGTGGATAGTCACCAGCACTCACTGCCTTTTAAACTTTAACTTTTTTTTTTTTTTTTTTTTTAAATTAAGCGTTAGATTTTAAATTAAGCGTTAGATCTGTGTTATTTTGTTTATAATCTTTTTTATTATTATTATTATTATTACTATTATTATTTTAATCAATCAGTGCACTTAAACATTAGCTGGAGACTCAAATAAAGACTGTTCATATTAACCCTTTCAGACCCTTCTGTGGACATCATAGTAAGACAGTGAGTTTTCTTGAAGTATCCATATGTATATAAATATTTAGCTCTTAAAATAGATATTAGAAAGTAAAAATTAAATTTAAATAGTTTTTTTTTATTATTATTATCATTAAGGGCAGCATTTAGAGCAGAAAGAAAGCATTGTCACTGAAATGTAATTCAGATCTGAAAGGGTTAATTCTTTCAAGGGATGGCCTCTTCAAGTTCTTTTCCAAGCATATTAGAAAAAAATGTCACTGTTCACCTTCCGCTTTTATCCTTTTTTTTAAGATTCGTCTCCTGAAAGATAATGATTCAACCCTCAAACTCACTTATATCGTCAAACCGGACAGCGGATCCCAGGGTGATGGCATCTACCTCATCCGTGACCCTGCTGACCTTCGGGTAATCTCAGGTTCTCAGATCAAGCAAGCAGTTGTTCAAGAATATATCCAGAAACCCCTGCTCATCGATAAACTGAAGTTTGATATCCGCCTGTATGTTCTGGTCCGCTCCTTGGAGCCTTTAGAGATCTACATTGCTAAAGAGGGTCTGTCCAGGTTCTGCACAGAACCCTACCAAGAACCCAGCCAGAAGAACCTCAGTCATGTTTTTATGCACCTCACCAACTACTCCCTTAATGTGCACAGCGGGAACTTTGTTCACTCCGACAGCTACAGCACGGGCAGTAAACGCACTTTCTCTAGTGTTCTCTATCGCCTGGCATCTAAAGGAGTGGACATCAAGAAGGTCTGGTCAGACATTATTGCTTTGGTTGTCAAGACAGTAATTGCACTTGTGCCTGAACTGAAGGTGTATTATCAGGCAGATATAACACCTGGAAAACCAGGACCGACATGTTTTCAGGTATATTTCCAATGAATTCCTTTGTGTGTGACGTGTTTTGCATTTTATCATTAAAATGAGAAAAAAAGAGCACATACACATATGCTATTAACTATGTTTTTCCTTCACCAGGCGATCCCTAATTCTCTGCATTTCACTAGTTTTCAAAGTCAATAAATAGTAAATAACAGAAGATGATGTGTTCCAATTTTAGATTCTGGGTTTTGATATCCTGCTGATGAAAAACTTGAAGCCTGTTTTATTAGAGGTCAATGCCAATCCCAGCATGAGGATTGAACATGAGCAGGAGGTGAGGCTGCAGATGTTCTCTTAGTGTGATGCTATTCAAATAAACCAGTACCTTAAAAATTTACTGCGGCAGTGCTAAAGATCTTTGAAATATTTTGATATTATTATTTAGGTGGTTATTTATTTAAAAAAAAAAACATTGTACATGTATGTTTATGTATATATATATATATATATATATATATATATATATATATATTAGGGATGTGCATCTCCATAACTGAGGCCGATGTGATAGGCATCTCGATGCATAGCCAACGATACGATACATGAAGATACATATGAAGCAGCTAGCGATGTGATGCGATACGATTCACCCCTATTACAATGCAGTGCGATTCGATTTCGATTCGATTCAACACAATGCGATACGATGCAATTGAAAAAATATGATCGCTTTTATTTCTTTGGTTCAGACAGACAGCAAATCATAAATTAACTTATGTGTCTTCTGACTTCTAACGCCTCAAGGCCTGTTTCATAAAACAAGTTTACCAAATAGGCCAAGCTTTTTTCAGTTAATCAGACTCACTGTCAAATGATTTGGTTCCATAAAGCAAATTTAACAAAGATCAACTTCAGTCACTGTGGCTACTTATGCTGGAAAGCTAACCTAGTTCAGTGCAGGCAAACTGTTAGGCTAAGTCTGAGCTCACTGACCAATAGGAATGCAATGATATTACCACTGACTCTCTCACATACTAGCCTTTCTCTCTGGTTTTATAACAGCTGTACCTTTTATAGTTAGAACAGATAGCATTAGAACATTACAATCTAACATTGCTCTTTAAAGCATTAACAATCACTAAACTAAAAGTTAAAATCACTAAATTAAAACTACATTTTAACTGCTATAAGAAACACACATTAACTCATCTAAGCTTAGTAATTAGGACTGTATTAGCTTACATTTTATTTAACCATTACAATAATCCCTTTACAGTTACTGCTATCATAAAATGCATATTTGACTCAGAATTATTGCGCTGTCTGTTTAGCGCACAGCAGCGCTCGTTTACTCGCGTAAGCCCAGTCCTGACAGCAAAATGGATATATTTGCATGACTTTCTAACATTTACAGATGAAAAATATACTCGTGACATGTCAGTTATGCACTGAGGAAAACAAAACGTCTCAAATGCATTAAACAGCACAGATATATTCGCTGTTTGCCATGTTGATCGATCTGATCCATGATCGACATTAAGTTGTGCTTAAGAATAAACGTGCACAAATTAGTTAGGTTGTGTGAACTTACATTGTCGTTTATAACCGCTTTAGCCCCGATTGATTTGTTAGGTTATTTCAAGTCAGGTTTTGGACTTTAATCCCCGCTTTTCCCCAAGTCTTACCGATGCAAATATGTTAGAAACGATGCATCGCGATACAAATGCCAACGTGTATCCGATGCACACTTTTTAAACCGGTGCATCGCATCGTTAACTTTTTTTGCCGATGCACCGAGCAAATCGAGGAATCTTCCCATCCCTAATATATATATATATATATATATATGTGTGTGTGTGTGTGTGTGTGTGTGTATACAGGTGCATCTCAATAAATTAAAATGTCGTGGAAAAGTTCATTTCAGTAATTCAACTCAAATTGTGAAACTCGTGTATTAAATAAATTCAATGCACACAGACTGAAGTAGTTTAAGTCTTTGGTTCTTTTAATTGTGATGATTTTGGCTCACATTTAACAAAAACCCACCAATTCACTATCTCAACCAATTAGAATACTTCATAAGACAAGATCCTCAAAAGCTACACATCATGTTGAGATCCAAAGAAATTCAGGAACAAATGAGAAAGAAAGTCAAGTCAAGTCACCTTTATTTATATAGCGCTTTTAACAATACAGATTGTGTCAAAGCACTTAACAGTATCAAATTTGAGGATAGAGTGTCAGTAATGTATAACATTAAACACTCAATTTTCAGTTAAAGGCATTTCATTATTGAATTCAGAGATGTCATTGTCTAGCTCAATTTAGTTTAAATAGTATATATGAAATCAAATTGATGATAATCATTAGAAATTAAGTGTCCCCAACTGAGCAAGCCGGAGGCGACAGCAGCAAGGAACCAAAACTCCCTCTGTGACAGAATGGAGAAAAAAAACCTTGGGAGAAACCAGGCTCAGTCGGGGGGCCAGTTCTCCTCTGGCCAGGATATTATTGTTTATTTATTTATTTATTTTTACTTGTTTTAATTAAATTTTAAATGTATTATATTTCTATTTTTATATTGTTGCAATTTCTAACAATAATAGTATTATGTAGTTAGGTATTTTATTATATTTTTAGTTATTTTGTTTTATTTTTAGTTTTATTGTATTTAAGTTGAGGTCTTCACTGGGGATATGTCCCCGGGGCTCATCCAGGTGTCCGGCCTCTGCCGACGATCAGGGTCGGAGACATCATCTCCCGATGCCGATCCACCATCTGATCCGGACACGGACTGAGAAACAGAATAAGAAAGAAACAGACAAATATTAGCGTAGATGCCATTCTTCTTATGATGTAACGAGTACATCGTGTGTTATGAGGAGTGTTCCCGGTTCCGGCTGATCTAATTAATGCAGCCTAACAATCCTTTAACGGATTTGAATAATAGAAGTGTATTAGTGTGTTATGTGTAAGCCAGGTTAAAGAAATGTGTCTTTAATCTAGATTTAAACTGACAGAGTGTGTCTGCCTCCCGAACAGTGTTAGGTAGATTGTTCCAGAGTTTGGGTGCTAAATAGGAAAAGGATCTGCCACCCGTAGTCGATTTTGATATTCTAGGTATTATCAAATGGCCAGAGTTTTGAGAACGCAGCGGACGTGGAGGACTATAATGTGATAAGAGCTCGCTCAAGTACTGAGGAGTTAAGCCATTCAGGGCTTTATAAGTAATTAACAAGATTTTAAAATCTATCCGATGTTTGATAGGGAGCCAGTGCAGTGTTGACAGAACCGGGCTAATATGGTCATACTTCCTGGTTCTAGTAAGGACTCTAGCTGCTGCATTTTGGACCAACTGTAGTTTATTGATCAAGCGTGCAGAACAACCATCCAGTAAAGCATTACAATAGTCTAAACGCATGAATTAGCATTTCTGCATTTGACGTTGAGAGCATAGGTCGCAATTTAGATGTGTTTTTGAGATGGAAAAACGCAGTTTTACAGATACTAGAAACATGGCTTTCAAATGAAAGATTGCTATCAAACAGCACACCTAGGTTCCTAACTGATGAAGAAGAATTGACAGAGCAGCCGTCAAGTGTTAGATAGTGTTCTAGGTTATTACATGTGGGGTTTTTAGGTCCGATAATTAACACCTCTGTTTTTTCAGAATTTAGCAGTAAGAAATTACTTGTCATCCAGTTTTTTATATCAACTATGCATTCCGTTAGTTTCTCAATTTGGTGTGTTTCACTGGGCCGTGAAGAAATATAGAGCTGAGTATCATCAGCATAACAGTGAAAGCTAACACCATGTCTCCTGATAATATCTCCCAAGGGTAACATGTAAAGCGTGAAAAGTAACGGTCCTAGTACTGAGCCTTGAGGTACTTCATACTGCACTTGTGATCGATATGATACCTTTTCATTTACTGCTACGAACTGATGGCGGTCAGATAAGTACGATTTGAACCATGCTAGGGCACTTCCACTAATGCCAACAAAGTTTTCTAGTCTATTCAAAAGAATTTTGTGGTCGATAGTGTCGAACGCAGTGCTAAGATCCAGTAGAACAAATAAAGAGATACAACCACGATCAGATGATAGAAACAGGTCATTTGTAACTCTAGCGAGAGCAGTCTCAGTACTATGATACGGTCTAAATCCTGACTGGAATTCCTCACAGATACCATTTTTCTCTAAGAAGGAATATAATTGTGAGGATACTACCTTTTCTAGTATCTTTGACAGAAAAGGGAGATTTGAGATCGGTCTGTAATTAACTAGATCTTTGGGGTCAAGTTGTGTTTTTTTAATGAGAGGCTTAATAACAGCCAATTTGAAGGTTTTGGGGACATATCCTAATGACAACGATGAATTAATAATAGCCAAAAGAGGATCTATGACTTCTGGAAGCAGCTCTTTTAGTAGTTTAGATGGAATAGGGTCTAACATACACGTTGTTGGTTTAGATGATTTAACAAGTTTATACAATTCTTCCTCTCCTATAGTAGAGAATGAGTGGAATTGTTCCTCAGGGGATCTATAGTGCACTATCTGATGCGATACTGTAGCTGACGGCTGCATGGTTACAATTTTATCTCTGATAGTATCGATCTTGGAAGTAAATAGTTCATAAAGTCATTACAGCTGTGCTCTTGGGAAATACCAACACCTGTTGATGCTTTATTTTTCGTTAATTTAGTGACTGTATTGAATAAATACCGGGGGTTATGTTTGTTTTCTTCTAGAAGAGATGAAAAGTAATCAGATCTAGCAGTTTTTAATGCTTTTCTGTAGGATAGAGTACTTTCCCGCCAAGCTATACGAAATACCTCTAGTTTTGTTTTCCTCCAGCTGCGCTCCATTTTCCGGGCTGTTCTCTTTAGGGTGCGAGTGTGCTCATTATACCACGGAGTCAGACTGTTTTCTTTGATCTTCCTTAAGCGTAAAGGAGCAACTGTATCTAAAGTGCTAGAAAAGAGAGAGTCCATAGTTTCTGTTACATCATCAAGTTTTTCTGCGCAGTTATTTTCTGCGCTGATATGCTGAAGAATTGAGATAAATCAGGAAGATTACTTACAAAGCAGTCTTTTGTGGTAGAAGTGATGGTTCTACCATACTTGTAACAAGGAGTAGAATTTACAGTTTTGGCTATATGGACTTTACGCAAGACTAGATAATGATCTGAGATATCATCGCTTTGCTGCAGAATTTCAACACCACTAATATCAATTCCATGTGACAGTATTAAATCTAGAGTATGATTTCGAAAATGAGTAGGTCCTGAAACATGTTGTCTAACCCCAACAGAGTTCAGAATGTCTATGAATGCTGATCCTAATGCATCTTTTTCATTATCGACATGGATATTAAAATCACCAACAATTAAGACTATCTGCAGCCAGTACTAACTCAGATAGAAAATCAGAAAATTCTTTAATAAAGTCTGTGTGGTGCCCTGGTGGCCTGTACACAGTAGCCAGTACAAACATAACGGGATTTATCACTAACACGTGTTTCTCTAGATAATGTTATACGCAGCACCATAACTTCAAACGAGTTATACTTAAAGCCTGCCCTCTGAGAAATACTGAGAATATTGCTATAAATTGTAGCAACACCTCCCCCTTTACCTTTTCGATGTGGCTCATTTTTATAGCAGTAATCTTGGGGGGTAGACTCATTTAAAGTAATGTATTCATCTGGTTTTAGCCATGTTTCTGTCAAACAGAGCAAATCTAGGTTATGATCATTGATCAAATCATTTACAAATAGTGCTTTTGTAGAAAGGGACCTGATATTCAGTAAGCCAAGTTTTATCAATTGTTTCTCTGTATTGTAAACATTTTTTATTTGTTGAACATCAATTAAATTGTTAATATTACTTTGGTTTGGTCGTTTTCTGTATTTTCTAGTACGGGGAACAGACACAGTCTCTATAGTGTGATATCTAGGTGAAGGAGTCTCTATGTGCTGAGAATTAACTGACTTCTGTGGCGTGAGGTGGCTAACAGACGGTCGGTTTAGCCAGTCTGTCTGCTTCCTGACCTGGACCCTAGTTAGTCAAGTTCGAACTCTATGTGAAAGACTATGTGCCATATTTCTAGAGAGAAGAGTGGCACCACCCCAGGAGGGATGAACACCATCTCTTTTCAACAGGTCAGGTCTGCCCCAAAAAAAGTAATTGAGATCTATCAGTCTGGAAAAGGTTATAAAGCCATTTCTAAAGCTTTGGGACTCCAGCGAACCACAGTGAGAGCAATTATCCACAAATGGTGAAAACATGGAACAGTGGTGAACCTTCCCAGGAGTGGCCGGCTGACCAAAATTACCCCAAGAGCGCAGCGACGACTCATCCAAGAGGTCACAAAAGACCCCAGAACAACATCCAAAGAACTGCAGGCCTCACTTGCCTCAGTTAAGGTCAGTGTTCATGACTCCACCATAAGAAAGAGACTGGGCAAAAATGGCCTGCATGGCAGAGTTCCAAGACGAAAACCGCTGCTGAGCAAAAAGAACATAAAGGCTCGTCTCAGTTTTGCCAGAAAACATCTTGATGATCCCCAAGACTTTTGGGAAAATACTCTGTGGACTGACGAGACAACAGTTTAACTTTTTGGAAGGTGTGTGTCCCATTACATCTGGCGTAAAAGTAACACAGCATTTCAGAAAAAGAACATCATACCAACAGTAAAATATGGTGGTGGTAGTGTGATGGTCTGGGGCTGTTTTGCTGCTTCAGGACCTGGAAGACTTGCTGTGATAAATGGAACCATGAATTCTGCTGTCTACCAAAAACTCCTGAAGGACAATGTCCGGCCATCTGTTCGTGACCTCAAGCTCAAGCGAACTTGGGTTCTGCAGCAGGACAATGATCCAAAACGCACCAGCAAGTCCACCTCTGAATGACTGAAGAAAAACAAAATGAAGACTTTGGAGTGGCCTAGTCAAAGTCCTGACCTGAATGCTATTGAGATGCTGTGGCATGACCTTAAAAAGGCGGTTCATGCTCGAAAACCCTCCAATGTGGCTGAATTACAACATTTCTGCAAAGATGAGTGGGCCAAAATTCCTCCGCAGCGCTGTAACAGATTCATTGCAAGTTATCGCCAACGCTTGATTGCAGTTGTTGCTGCTAAGGGTGGCCCAACCAGTTATTAGGTTTAGGGGGCAAGCACTTTTTCACACAGGGCCATGTGGGTTTGGATTTTGTTTGTTTGTTTGTTTCCCTTCATAATAAAAAACTTCATTTAAAAACTGCATGTTGTGTTTACTTGTGTTATCTTTGATTAATATTTAAATTTGTTTGATGATCTGAAACATTAAAGTGTGACAAACATGCAAAAAAAAAAAAAATATCAGGAAGGGGGCAAACAATTTTTCACACCACTGTGTGTGTGTGTGTGTGTGTGTGTGTATATATATATATATATATATATATATATATATATATATATATATATATATATATATACACACATACATACATGCTACCATAGTATACACTGCTGTTCAAAAGTTTGGGGTCAGTAAGGTATTTGTTTCAAAGAAAGCAGTAATTTTATTCAGCAAGGCTGTTAAATTAATCAAGTGACCTTAAAGTAATTTATAATATTACAAAATATTTGCATTTCAAATAAATAAATAATTTTTTTTTTTTTGATTCAACAAAGAGTCCTGAAAAAAGACATGGTTTCCACAAAAATATTAAGCAACTGTTTTCAACGTTGATAATAAAACAGGTCTCCTTAGCAGCAAATCATCAAATTAGAATGATTTCCGAAGGATCATTGGACACTGAAGAATGGAGCAATGGCAGCTGAAAATTACGTTTTGCTGTCACAGCAATAAATTACATTTTTAAATATTTACATTTACATTTAGTCATTTAGCAGACACTTATCCAGTGCAACTTGCAAATGAGGACAATGGAAGCACTCAAAATCAACAAAAGAGCAATATGCAAGTGCTATGACAAGTCTCGGTTAGCCTAACGCAATACACGTAGCAAGTTTATTTTTTAAATTATATAATAAATAATAAGAAAACAGATAGAATAGAAAAAGAATAGAGCAAGCTAGTGTTAGAGGCCCTTTTTTTGCTTTTTGTTCATTGTATAATAAATAAAAGAAAACAAATAGAATACAAAAAGAACAGAGAAGCTAGTGTTAGTTTTTTTTATATAAAGAAAACAAGCAGTTAGTAAACAAGTAGAGTGCAAGTCTAAAAGGGGCAAGTTTTTTTTAAAGAATAGAATTAGAATAGAGAGTGCTAGAGTTAAAGGGTCAAATAAAGATGGAAGAGATGTGTTTTTAGCTGATTCTTGAAGATGGCTAAGGACTAAACATTAACGTTTGGTCTTACTGACTCTAAACTGACAATGACAGTACTTGTGTTTACAGACCAACGGGGACATTAACATGAGTCTGTTGCGCTGCTGATTGTTGATGCCATATGTTGCAGGTGTCACCTGGTGTGTTTGAATATGTACCGAGTCCAGTGGATGAAGAGGTGAAAGTGGGTGTGATCAGAGACACGCTGCGGCTCATGGACCCCGCTCAGAGGAAACAACACGTAACGTGAGTCATAATCTTTAAAGCTTATGGGACAGTTGATGGTGCAATTTGTGTGCATGTGCGCATGCCCACCGGTGCGTGTTGTCATCCTCGCCTCAGCTTTGTGGAGCTGAAATAATGGTCTGCTGAGCTGCAGTCATAAGCCTTTCAGATGGAAAAATTAAATTCAGGAAATCCTGTGATGGAATTTCACAGTTGTGTGGCCAGTCTTCCTCTATCTCTCTCAGTCAGGGATAGCCGGATAGTCTCATGCCCCATGAGCAAGTTTGTGTGTCAGCTTTTATTGTAGCTCATTGTACACAGACACACTTCAGTATCTAGGCCTGGGGGAAATAAAAGTCAGACAGCCTTTGTTTTTAAGGAAAGTGTAGAGTCAGCTCAGAGTTTAATTGAGACGTGCATGTGCGCTCAGCTGGAAAGACTCCGTGTGCACATTTTTCTTTAATATCTGCTAATTTAGCCTTTAGATGTGCATTTTTATGATGTACCACAGTTGTCTGGTTTGTGGTGTTTGAGAAGTGAAAAAGCCGAATCATGCTTTTGTGTTGTTTTCAGTTCTTGATGATGATTTCAGAAATCTAATATACTGATTTGGTGCTCACTTAACATTTCTTATTATCAATGTTGAAAACAGTTGCTGCCTAATATTTTTGTGGAAACCAAGATACATTTTTAAAGTATTCCTTGATGAATACAAAGTTCAGAAGAACAATTGTTTGAAATAGAAATATTTTGTAGCAAACCTAACTTTTTTTGTCTTAAATATTCAACCCTTTTTTTAAGCAAAACATGCCACGGGTATGAAACCATAAATAAATAAAAAAACATACTCGCCAAAACTTTTTCTCTAGACTGCCAGTTCCTACAAGGAGAATGTTAGTGTGTCATAAATAAATTTACATAAACAAATAAACAGTCTCCTCTGTAGAACTATCTCTTATAGTTGAGCAAACATAAGCTCATATTGGCACAAAAGATTGAATGAATAAAATAAATTAAGGACACTCTGAGAGATAGTTCTACATACTCAGTCACGATCTCTTTCATCTCGTGTCCTCCTTTCAGTCAACCTGAAAAAACAAACCTTCAGTGACTGCGGCGACTGTGTGAATTAACACACCGCTCACAATCTCTTCTGATTTAAGCCCTTTGATGCTTTTTGAAGCTATTCTGTCTTGAGTAGTACAAAGTAGTACAAAGTCACTAAGGCTTTATGAAGCCAGAACGTCTTCACTAGTGTTGTAAAATGACAGTCTATTCCTCGCAGGGCTCTCCACGTGCTGTTCCTCTAGTGTTGTCGATCACGTGTCTTGTTGGACCAGTTCATCTTACATGTTTCCAGAGGCTTCTGTAGGAAATTATCCGAGATGACCCTGAGGCAATTTGATGTTGATGTTATGAATGTTAGACATACAGTGTGTTGTTAGATTATGTTAATAGTGGGCTGCACCCTTGATAACTTTTAGCTGTTTATAGAGCCTCTGGTGTGATATCATAAGTTATATTCCAGGTTCAGTACAAGTTAAGCTCAGTTCCCCCCAGTCATCTTTTCTGGGAGTATGTAAGTTAGGTGAGCGGATACAAAATTCTGCACAAAATTCTATGGCATCTTTAATGTGCTAAAGGTTCTATGTGTAAACCCATGAAGTGTGTTAGTTAAGTCGTATCTCTAGTACTTTTACCCTGTAATTCTCAAGCCACAACCTTCAGGTCAGAAGCCATGAAGTGCATCTGCTTAGACTAAAAGTGCAGGGTTACTTACACCACTGCTGAAATGCAACAAACCGCTTTGGCTCCTCGGCCATCTGGACCCAGCGCTCGTATGAGAGGACTGCAGTTCGCTCGGTTGGTTTTATGATTGTTAAATAATTGTTTTTCATTATGTTGTCCTTGGGTAAGTGAAAGAGAAAGAGGGATTTAATGAGAGAAAATTGTAAGGCTTGTGGTTTGTGATTTTATTCACTGAGGATTTCTGTTTGTTTTTTTAGTCCTTTGGTTTGAAGTCCTCCATTCTCCTACTTGACAGATATTCTTTTAAGTGTTATGCTGTTAGCACAAAATCAATCCGCAAACTTTTCAAATGATGAGTGTTTTTTGTTCTTGTTTAGCCATTTTTTAAGTGACTGACATTTTTCACTCATCTACTGTCTTAAATTTGAGAAATTATAAAATAACAGCGTAAGACTAAGTTAAATGGCAAGTTAGTCGAAAATATTTGGATCGCAAAAGACACCAGTTAAAATGGTTAGTTTGCACCATATACCATAATTTACCAAAGGTGTTTCTGAAGTTGTAAAATTTTTTAATATTCACATTTTTCGAATGTTTAACTATTTTTCTGTTACTTGTAGAAAAATATAAATGTAAGTATGTAGGTACCATTGAGCAAGAAAAAGTACATATAATTATAGAAATATATAATAAAAATAATGTGTGTGTTGAGGTTAACCTTACTGTGCCAACAGGTCAAGTACAGGGGGCGGTTCACCAGAAGAAACTATTGTTGAGGAGACAGGAAGTGATGAGAAAGAAGGCTTGGCGGATTCCCTTCCATCTTTATGTTTAAAGCAAGTCTTCCCTAAATACACCAAGCAGTTTAATTACTTGCGGGTCGTGGAACGTATCGCTGCCATTTTCCTGCGTTTCCTTGGTGTCAAAGGAACCATGAGACTGGGTCCGACCAGCTTCCGCACCTTCATCAGGCAAGTCATTAGTTCCTGTAGCTCAACTGATAGAGCGTGGCACTAGCCAAAGCCAAGATCATGCTGGTAAAATGCAAACCTTGAAAGCAACATCTGCAAAATGAAGACACGTAAATGTAACAACCATTTCACTGGCTCAGATTTAATTGACATATAACGTTACTGCTAGATATAATGGAATGAATGGGATTCTGAATAAGGCAACATTCATTACGTACCACGTTAATCGAGCGTCTCCTTTAGGAACTGCAAGCTGAGTAACAGCAGCTTCTCGATGGCTTCAGTGGACATCCTGTACATCGACATCACGCGTCGCTGGGCTGGAATGCTCCCCGATTCCAGAGAGGCAGGCAAGCGGCCCACCAATCATGATGCAATTTACAGCACATCTTCACTCCAGAGGCCAACACACAATCAAAAAGCTGTTAAACAGCCTCCAATAAAACACACATTTGCAACTCTTTATCATAGCGCATTTCCCCTCGCACACGGTCATAAATGAGATCGTCAGGGGAGATAATTGACAAATAAATTCCCTTTTTCGTTCATTTGCCCAGTACTTGGAAATCGGGAAAATAGATGGCCAATCAACTAATGCCACATAACCAAATTTTCAAGTTCTGCCTCAATCTTTTATATTTTCATTTTTATTTATTTTTTGCTTTCACTTGTAAAAGATACTTTGGTAAATGGGAACATTTTGTGTGTGTGTGTGTGTGTGAGCTAATGTGCCCACAAGTCATTTCTGCTTTAAATGAGCACTGGTAATATTCTTTGTGATGGTGCATTAGGTTGGGTCATGCTAGCATCGTTTTCTTGGAGGAACGTATGAAATGAATAATGCATGCCAGGCCTTGCTTCTCCTAATCAAAAGAGAGAATGAATATATACTTGAGTCTCTGTGCTCCTAAATGGCCAGAGTCGAATGATGTGAGCTGAATTCTGGAACGTTTCGGAAGGTTGCACTGAATTTGGTCATTAGCGCCTTGCGGTAGGGAATCAACACACACACTCACAGAAGCTAGACTGTGTGGCGCGAGGAAAGTAATAACTGCTGGATAAGGCTGATATTTATAAATAATAGAAGTGGCTATTTAAGAGGAGGGGATCGGACTGTTTATCCCTGAGGAGGAAGAGGAGAGATAGTGCTGCCATGATCTTCATTAATAGTAATACATTTACTTTTGAGGAATGCTGAGTTGACACTCGGACAGAATCTTAACCCTCCTGTCCATCCCAGAGTTCATAATCATAATGCTGAATTCTTTCCGCGCTCCTCATTAGTCTGCTTAATGAAACCCATTTTCTCCTTCTGGAGAACAGCATTGCTTATTAATTGTGGCCATCCATTCTCAATGTACACATATTTCTGACCAGCGCAGCAGGCTGCCTCATTTTCTTTCGAGATGATTTTCATGGCTCCATATTGTCCGCAGCGAGTGCTCATTAACGCTCAGTATATGTAGTCAGACAAGTGATCTGCATCCACTTTCAGGCTCCAACCCCCTGAGGGTCCCAGGGACCCTTAATATCAGTACAAGTGCCTTCCTGTCGAAATGTGCGGAGAGAATTTCACCATTAAAATATACAAAGTTTTTCTCTTTAGAAAGAAGCCGTCTGTATTTCTCTCCCTCGGCTTGCAGGCTCAGACGTGACCTTGAGAAATTTGTTGCTGATGATTTGAGCTTGCAGATGAAGTTTTAACAGGAACATAAATATACTGTAATTAAGTTTTCATCAGCGTGGAGATACGACTGCGCTAAATAATACACAGATGAAGTCCTGTTAATTAATAAACAAGCAGAAGGGAAATCTGCCATATGTACACTTCTGATTAAAGCTGCTTACAGCTCAGAAATAATGTCAGTAATAGCTTTTCTTCAAATCTTTCAGTAAACTCTTTTTATGACAACTGCATGTATTGTTTTGACTATTACTCATACTGTATATTCATATGAAGTTATGTGCCAAATCTTAATATTTAGGTCTTTCCAAACTCCTTACTTTTGGCACTACATGTAAATTTCACCCATTTTTTTTTTTCTTTTGACCTGATAATTCTTTATCAAAATCTGGTGAAATGACAGATTTCAATTCTTCTCTAACTATTGTGTCTGCTTAAACTCCTCCATGCAAGCTCTCATTCATCTGCCTCATCTCATTTTTGAGTGCAACACCCACATCTCAAAATCCAATCAACAACTAGATGGAAGTTCTTGCACTACCTTTTTTTTTTTTTTTGCTAATCCATTACACTTGATTGTGTCAGAATATGAAAGAAAAGATCTGTCGACACTTCCATTTTATCTCTGAGCATGTAGAGTTTTTATCAACTTGATAAAGGGGAATAGGGGAATGAAATCTCCAATGTTTCAATAATGCCAAAAACAGAGATAAAATCTGATAACAGTGGTTCTATAAATTGTGCCAGTTTAAACTCAAATCTCGCAAAAAAACTGCTTTTTTTTTTTTTTTTAGACCCGTCCAGCTAATGCACATTCAGCTTTGACAGTAAACATACACAATTGTCTGTTTTAACTAAGAAAGCGATTGGTTCTTTTTAAGCATCAAGTAAAACAAAGCTTGCTCTCTCTCTCTTTTTCAGGAATGTGTCTTCAGGCATTTATTGAGGCCTTCTTTTACTTGGCAGCACACAGGTTCAAGGCTTCACTGCTGCGGGAGCAGGTGCTCTTGCTGTTGGAGGTTTGTGAGGGGGCCCTTGAGGGCCAGAGCCACAGCGAGAAGCCACGGCCACACCGATCGCACACAAACACAAACCCCGCCTCTTCTCAATCATCAGCGCCAACCACGTTCAGCTCCCCCGCACTGACACGACGACGCCACCGGCCGCTGCAACTCTCTGCTAAAACAAACACAGAGAACTGACAATCTCACACATACATGTCTTCTGAGGAACTTCCAGAGGGCAAAGCAATGTGCTTTTGAATAACTACAGAAAGAAAGAAGGTACAATAATGAACCGGATTTCATAACATATAGAAGCCAAGATAGAAGAGGAACTTAAATCATTCACTCTTAGCTCCGTGCAGTTGCTCAAGTTGAATTGCTTATACACAGCTGGCTTGTGTCGCATAGCTCATACTGTACGCTTACCTTCAGGTAATGTGGGTAGGATTTGTGTGAACCAATCACTGCAGGGATAACTATCACAGGATTCAGTGTTTCTTAAAGGGACGAGATGTTGTCGTAACACCACTTCGGAAAAGCAGCTAATTATCTCAAATGGCCACCTTTAACTGACTAGGCAGAACAACACTGTGGCCTTTTGTTAGTAAACATGGTGTTAACACCAGGACATGGCACCAAGTGCACTCAAAGTTTAGCAAGTTGTGTATTATTTATACCCGAAGAGATTTATTATTTATTGTTTTTCACTTAACTGAGTCGTTAACTGTAGCTGTGAATTGACTGAACTGCTTCTGCATGTAGAAATTATGACAGAAGGAAAAAAAAGGGTTTGTTGTGGTTTAATGCAAGTGGACATCTCACAAGATTAGCACATATTTACACAGATCATTTAACCCTCATTTAATATCACATTACAGCTGCAGGCATCGACATATAGAAAATTAGGCTTGACTGAGATGTACTTTTTATGGACATGTTGAATAAACATTGCATTTAAAATATTACATTGTATGGTATGATATTTTTCAGTTATACACACATACACTACCATAAAAAAAGTTGTTTTAATGTTTTAAAAACAAGTCTCCAATATTTAGCAAGGCTGCATTAATTTGACCAAAAATACAGTAAAAACAGTAACATTGTCAAATAGTATTACAATTTAAATTGTTTCCTATTTTAAAATATTTTAAACTGTAATTTATTACTGTGACAGCAAAGCTGAATTCAAATCATTCTAATATGCTGATTTGGTGCTCAAGAAACATTATTATTAACAAAGTTAAAAAGTGTCGTGCTGCTTATTTTTTATATTTATATACATAAGATCTGGGATTAAAAATTTTGGTAACACTTTACAATAAGGTTCATTAGTTCACATTAGTTAACTACATTAGTTAACATGAACTAAGAATGAACGATACTTCAGCATTTATTAATCTTAGTTAATGTTAATTTCAGCATTTACTAATGCATTATTAAAATAAGTTGTGCTTGTTAACATTAGTTAATGCACTGTGAACTAACATGAACAAACAATTATCAACTCTTTAACTCTTTCACAAGTTTTTTTTATTAACTAACATTAACAAAGATTAATAAATAGTGTAATAAATGTATTGTTCATTGTTTAACATTAACTAATGTTAACAAATGACACATTGTGAAGTGTTACCAAAATTTTGTAATGATCTTAACAGCACAATTTTTGTAATAGTTATGGTTGACTCATTTAATTTATTTGTAACACCGTCCATAAGACGTTGTGCATTGGGTTCAGAAATAAACCATCAGTAGGTTAACCTTATCCAAGCACATTTCGTAAATCTTGACCTCTCACATTATGCTTGTCAAGTGATTGATTCAGTAATGAAGACAACAAATCAGGCATATAAATTAACTAAATAAAACTTTAATTATTCTAGTTGCAAATGTACATAAATTGCACAGCCACAATTGTATAGTTCTTAACATGGACAAATTTCTCTGTACATTATTGTTCTTGTCATTGTCCTAAAACAAGGCAAGAGTCCAGCCAATACTTTACTTTAAACATACTTACAAAATTCTTTTCTACAAGGATTATAAAACATACAACATATTGTAGGTATTCATTTATATATTTGTATATCTTTATATTATTTATTTCACATAGCTACTATTTCACATTGACTGCTTGGAGAAGAAAAAAAAAGATTCGCAAATACTTGCAAAAGTTTCCTAAACTTTGAGAACTGAAATGAAGCCAGATAAAGACACATCTGATGAAAAGTACAGAGACGACAGCAAAAGTCTTTTTCATTCAAAACTGCTCTAAACTATTTCTTTTCTGTTTTTTTTTTTACTCACTAGTAGCTTCTCATGTGGATGAAAATAGACGTAATGACTCTGCAAAACCTCAGACTTCATTAAAAACAGAACATGAACAAACAGAATCTGACATCCACGTCTATAAGAGAAAACTTGTGAAAAATAAATATTGGTTCCCTTTTGTGCAACCACACGAGCCCCAAGCCAAGTTTAAAAGTTGATCAAATGAATTTTAAATAACTCTAGATACTAATCTGCCTTATGCAGACAGTGCTGAAGCATTTAGTACATGCAAAACTACTTTACCAGGGCTTCAAAAGAGCATGTGATTGGTTGTGGTATGTAACACAGTCCAATTGCTAATCTCATGACGTCTACACTGCATGTGCACCCTTTGTTTATAGTGTATGGCTACAGTGGCGCAAATGATAATGCTACAAATTAAACTAAATGACAAATTAAAGCTTCCCTGGCTTGATAATAATAATAATAAGCACCTTGAGTTTGCTACGTGTTTGTAGAGTGAAGTAAACCCAAGTGGACATGACAAAGGGAAGAAGTGCATAGTCTTCAAAGCGTTTGAGAAGCTGGGACGAGAGATGTGGTGTGTGCTTGTTAGATTGCTGCGTCTCAGTCTGATCCCACATTTCAGCCGTCATTCACTTCGCAGTTCCTGTGAACCTTGCTTTATATATAATATTAACTTATTCACATATTACTCCATCACAGAGCCCATATACAGAGAGGATTCCCCTTAAAAAATAACATCTCTATCTTACATGTCCTTTGACAGGCTGTCTTATAATGTATCTCTTTGCATCAAAATAAAGACGTGCATGCACATCACGTCCTCAAAGACCAATGAATTAAAGGAAAACAGCAGCTCCACGCTGCACCTCAGTGCCAAACATGATAAATGCAGAAGAGTCCTTACATATGTTAAATACAAAAATATACAAACTCTAAATGCTGAAATGTAAAGTGTGCAGCAATTTGGACCGATGAGGCAACACATACAAAAATAAACACACTTGTACAAATGACTTAAAAAGGCTTAAAAAATTTGAATGAAGAAAAACCCATGCACAAAAAAAAGCAACTCTCCTCAACAATGTAGGAAGAAGACATGAGCTACACAAGGCAGTTTTCAAAACTTCAATCTAAAATCATTTCAGTCTAGTCTAGTGTCTAAAACATTCACTCTGCTCCACCTGAGCAGTCTGTACTAATTCAAAATCTTGGCATATCTGAGAAAAAAAAAAAATGTGGAAGGAGAATGTAAAATATATACTTTTTAAAATCTATGCACATTATAATCTATCATAGATGTTCATCTGAACTGTAAAAATAAAATAAAAATAAGGACTGAGGGATATTTCAGATGCGACATTTTAAGGCTTCTCATGATGGAGAGACAAAGTGCACTATGTAGGGAGAAACAAACAGGAAGAGAGATATGGAGGAGAGCGCTAATTTCTCCACAAAGAGTTGCTCGTTCTGTAGCTTCAGTCGTTTCATATTAAAGAAGAGACCATTCTAAATTAATGTGACAAAATCTATTTTTTTTTGTTTTTTTTTTCAAAGGCTGTATGGAGAACACCTATTTTAAAGCAAGTGAAATGACTTTTTTGCAGGCTAGAAGGTCCTAGTATCTGTATAATGTCACCGTGTTAGCTGTATATATTTTTTTTCTTTTATTTTACAGTTAGTTGTTGTGAAACACGAATGAATGTCTAGTGGTGTGTCCTAACATGAAGTACTTGAACAGTAGTCTCAACAGTGGATGTTTAAAGTGGATCTTGCTCCACGTTTCCAAACAATTGCTTTGCAGACCATCAAAGGTCAATGTTCAGTATCCACACCTGCAGTATTTCTCTGTGTTCACTTACAGAATATCTGCACACCTGCTCGTGTCTTCTGTCTCCATTCCGTCTCTCTCTGTGGATCCGGGGGTCTTTGTTTAGCAGTTGGAGCTGTTGCGAAACTCCCCGTTCTCTGTGATCTGCAGCTTGGTGGGGTTGGTGGGAGAGATGCCGTTCCGCGTCTGCATGCTGTAGCGCTCCTTCAGCTGTGACAGGGCGCTCATTAGCCTCGCGTTAGCTGCGTCCAGAGATGCTATCCGTTTCTCCTGCAGAGAGAGACAATTTCAGTACATATGCAAATCATAAATCCTATGAAAATACCAACACCAGCAATTCCAGCAAGGAATTTTCATGAGCAATTGTTTGGATGCTAACAGGTATAGACTGCAGCTTAGATGGAGACGGATCAAGTGATTTTTTTAGAGAAAATTATGGTCATCGGCTTTCAGGTTCTCATGTTATATGGGTTAACTGACACATCCATGTTTCTGGCTGTATAAAGATCTTCAAAGTGAATGTATAATTATGCATATATTTACTCAACATGAGTATGCTTGATCTCCAGCTAAGCAATGCCAACAATTCTGACCACAAGAATGAGAAGCATTGACCCATGCTGTTCATGTGGATCATTTTGTAGAATGAAAACATGTCACATTTTTCTTTGAACTACTTTTTGGCAAAAGGGATTGAAGATACTAAAATGTTTATTTCTGATTGATTTTACTTTGCAAAATTGCTGTAGCTCATCGATTAAACTGTAGGGTAATCACAAATAACATCACGACTGTCACAGCTGTGATGTTATTTATGGAGACACTCAACCTCAAGTGTTTAATTGCTTATTTATTGAACATAGATGTACATGAAAGGAGAGGAAACAAACCGTTTGGTTTTCTTGGAAACTAAGATATAAATATACAGCATAAAAATGCATATGCATTTTCCTTGGATTCACACTGTGTTGTAGTATTAGTAAGTGTGGTGCGTTGTTTAGATTTCAGAGATCAGCCAAGGAATACTGATGTTAGGCTCGGTTGGAGTCATTTTAATCGGCGGAGCAGAGATCTCCACAGCCCTCACTGTAGGACAGTGAATATTAACATTAATGATGATTAATGATGCATATATGGCAAAACCGTGTTTCTTTAGAAAAACTACAGCATAGTGGAAACAATGCTGTAGTTTTTCTAAAGTGGTTCCGATCAAACGATAAGGGGGGTTGTGACATTGTGACAGAAATTTAAATAGAAAACATACATCGTTCAAAAGTGTGGGGGTTAATAAAAGGGATCATGTGACACTGAGACTGGAGTAATGACAATGTCAATACAGCATAAACGTTTTTTTTTAGCCTTTCTTATATACATAAATAGTGAAAAATGAGGCAGGAATGACAGAGAAAAGAGGAAGGATGAGATATATTGACTATAATGCTATTAATATAGTTCATTCAACGAATTATTTGAATTAACATCAAGTATCACGAAATTTTACTCAACTACTGAAATTTTGTTGCGCTGACAACCTTCAGGCAAAGATCTGTGAAATTCATTTGAATTGTTGAAATGTTTACATTTAAAGTCAGTAAATAAGTACATTTAAGGCTGGAATACACTACATGATTAAGTCATAGCCAGTCTGCAGATTACAGCTGACAGATTCCACAGAAAATCGCGTAGTGTATGATGGTCACAGACTCTGATTTTTTAGCTTCAGACTTTGATTCCATCCAGTCGGAGGATATCAAACGTTTGATATTTTCAGCCGATTTTAGAACACATTGTTTTAATTTGTCATGCGTCTCCTAGCAACAAGGCGCACGTTTCTGCTCGAGTTTGTCGTGATCGGAACAACTTTAAAGTCTGGTAGTGTAGTTTTCTTTTGTCACTATTTACAAAGTCGGTAAGTGTATGATGCCTGGTGTTTTAAAAATCTGTTCAGATTTTAAAAGTCGTGTAGTGTATTCCAGCCTTTAGAAAAAAAAAAAAAAAAAAAAGAAATAAAAAATTACGTTTAACTGACATACCCAAGATATCACACTACTATATCTATATATAGACATACCTGCGCATCAATGATCTTCTGTTTGGAGTCAATCACTGCCTGCATATCAGCATGATCCTTCTTCAGCTCTTCCTCCACAGACATCAACCTGCATCAACACAAAACAAACACACACTCAGTCCAGCCTTTATACATCCTCCCATTCTGTCTTTGATCTAGAGCTCGAGGCCATAAATAGCTGCCCCAAAACATCAGTCTTGGAGGAAAGCAGCTCTCAGTAAATTCTGCCTTGAAGAAGGCTACAAGTCTTCTAAAAGCTCTCGGACTTCTCAGATTGCCACTAATTCACTATCAGCTGAAAGCAAAATGACACTCAGCATCAGAGGCTTGTGGTAGACTCCTGAAAGGCAAAGTGCCCTCTCTGTGCTTGTTCAATGTAAATTCATGTTTTGGCGCAAGCCAGGTAAGTTTACTTTTATCTGACTCGAGGACTATATGAAAAGGTGAACTTGTGTCATTCATTTCCACCAATTTCACCCATTCAGGCCGATTTGAGGCATTATTATGCTGACATATGATTGCTTTTTATTTCCTTTCTTTCTGCTTTATCTTATTGCCCCTCGTCAGCACGTCTGTACAAGTATTCCCCACCTGCTTATGATGCCCTTCATCTGCAGATCTTTGTCTTCCTGTTGCCGTCTCAATCTCTCCTCGGACTCATCCAGTCGGGCCTGATACTCCAGCAACATCTTCTGTGCCTGTTCCTCCTGTCCCTTGATCCGGGCTTCGTATTCCTCCAACCTCTGCACCGACACACGCAGTCGCTCCTGCATCATACTGATCTCCGCCTGATACTGCAAGAGACAGCATTTATCTTTTAGTTTTTCACCTCATTTTAACCAGAAGTCAGCACTGAATGTTGAGTCATAAAAATCAAAAAATTACCTGTGAAGTGTATTTGTTGCATCACATATGGAGTGCTAATTGTACTCTATTGATGACTATTGGTAACTTTTTACAGTAAGGTTCAATTTGTTAACATTAGTTAAAAAATGCATTAGGTGTCATAAATTAACAACAAACTAAATCTTCAACAGCATTTATAAATATCCTTGTTCATTGTTAATTTATGTTGATTCATAATATATTTACTAATGTTAATATATAAAGCCTGCAATGTTAAAAATGCATTAATATATGTAGGATTCAACATTAACCTAGATATAGAATACGTGCTGTAAAAGTTATGCTAATGTAGGAACATGGTAATGTCAAACTTGGAATCAGAGTTACTAGTGTTATGTTGTTAACCAGTAAAAATCGCTTGCGGCAATTTTAAACTGAAATAAATTATAAATATTTGATAAATGATTTTTCATTATTAAATGCTAATTTAAAATATTAATAAATACTATAATAGTAAATAAATAATACTAAAATAATACAGTTACTGCTAGTTGGATATCAGTCATAGGACACAGGAAATAGAAAGAATGACAGATGTACAAAGAATTAAAACAGCAAAAAGGAAGCAGAGTATTAGAGTACGTCTCTTTCTCTTTCACACACACACAAAAGTCTGTGAGCACTTGTAGAAATTGCTTCTAAGAAGTGCGTAATTTCTGCACTACTAGTGGCATTAAAAGGAATTACGAACATTCATACTACCTCTTCCACCCATTCCCTATCTGCCAATGCTGAAACAGAGCAATGTTGAAAATAATCACAGGGCTCTTCAAGGAGGTCAAACTACAGATGGCTTACTTAGAGTCTCTGCTCATTAAACTGTGAGTTTAACATAAAAAAACTTACACATTTCACCCTTAAGTGACATTGAGAGAATCCTCCTGTCTGAGTGAAATTAGTGCAGGATGATGATTCATTTCCCTTCTAGAGCGTGTTTGCATGAGCCGAAATCTCTGCTGTTATGGTGTGTGGGTGGTCAGTTACCTTTTCAGCTTGTGTGTGCTCATCTCTGCAAAGCTCCGTCTCAGACTCCTGCTCTATATATGGCACATTCATCAACCAGGCAGCGGTACGGTCCAATGCGCTGGGGTTCACTGGGGATGGGGCCTATGGGACACACACACAAACACACGCACACGCATGAATAAACCAAAGATGAAACAAGATACACACTCACACACACACACAAAGAAGTCATGCCAGGGGCATCGCGTTCTCAACAGGCAACATGATGACATTTAGCATCACATAAGGCTGAACATGTATGACACGTGAGCGTAATTTTATGTATAACAGCCTGCAAAGTTAAGATACTTTAGTAGCTTAGTTCATGCAAATTGTTTATCATGACATCATACAATTGCCATTATATTCCTCAACTATACTGCAAAAAATAATTTTCTTCATCAGCATTTTGTTTTTTATTTTATTTTGAAAATAAAATACATTTATCTCCCATTTTCAAATTGTTGTGTTTTAAGTGTAAACCTCATTTATGTTAGATTTATCCTTAGTCAACATAAAAATGAAAATTCACTGTAATTTCTAAGCGCATATTATTGATTATTATGAACAATTCATCCACGCATGTTAAATTTTTTAATTTGACCTCATCGTTTTAATTAGAATTTTGATTGATTAGAACAAAGTGCCTGCTCTTCATTTTTGTGTTTTAAATTCATTCAGTTCATTCTGATTTACTTCACAATACAGAAGAAAAGATCTGTCATTATTTCTGTTTCATTTTGACTTTAAAACAAGAACAATGTGCCAATGAGGTTAGAAAAACTATAGTTCAACTAGATGTTAATCTTTCAGCGAACGTATATTCTAAAACCAACTACAGTATTCACAGGAAGTCCTGTGACTTTCCCAGTCAGAGAAAGAGCCTAGAGGTGCTCTGCAATGTAATAAAAGTGGTTTCCATAGACACCCTTCCATCAATCACTTCAAGCAATCAATCAAATCTCAAGAGAGAGAACAATGCATTGTGGATATGGAAAATGCCCTTCCTGTCCACTTCGTTGTCAAATGGTTGAGAAAAATGACTGCCAGTGGCAACAGTCAATGTCGGGGGGGTTGATGATTGGTAGCAAGCTAAGCCCTCTGATTCTTATTAGAATCAATAACTCAGACTTGCTACAAGACATATTAAAATTACTAGGTTAAGATAAAGATACATGATAAATGATCCAGATTGCAGATAGATTTGCCTGAAACATATTTGCATGAAGCGGAAATTGTGATTGTCTTTTCCTCCCTCTTTTGATGTACACCCGAATGTATTTTTTCCATCAGGAATTCATAGGATTGGTTGCTATTTAGCACGTGAAGTCTAAAAAAAATCATGTGCATGGATAAATTGCTTATAATAAATACTGCCAATATTCCATTAAAAAAAGAACGGTCGATTTTTATTTCTTGGTAACTTTAAACATTCCCAAACAAACAAATGTTGAATCATTAGCGAAGTATCTATTTTTCAGCTCTACAAACTAGGGGTGGGCGATATGCCAGTAGACACGATTAACCGGTAGAAATTTGTCAACCAGTAGAGATTTTCTACTATTGTCTCTATCGCAGTTACAAGCTCACAAGATGTTGCTGTGCTACATGGTCAAGAAAACTTATCGTTTGCGTGTTTTTAAGCATTGCGGTTTAAAAACAGGTGATTTTAAGCCACTGAAACGCAATCAGCAGTGAAAGAACTCATTTTGCTATATGCTATTTGCCATATGCTAAGACGCTGCCCTTCTTGCCCATCTTTGCAAATGAAACCAAAGAGTTGAGAAAGAAAACATATGTAACTGTATATTGGATCTGGGCAGCTCTTAAAGTGACAGCAGTCATTCATGTTAATCAAACAATAAAAGAGAGAAAATTTCTCACTGCTCTTGACAAAATCAATTTTATAACGAACTATGACAAGAACTATGAAATTGCTATGTTCTCAAACATTTTGATATCATAAAGATCTTATTTAAAGCAAAAATAACTATATTGTGATATATATCGTTATCGTAAAATAAAATTACTCATATCATGATATAACATTTTGGTCATATCGCCCACCCCTACTACAAACATATACACACCTGTTTATGTGGTGCGCGATGTTTCGTTTCTGGACTGTCCCCCTTAGAGGAGGAGTTCTGCTGTCGAAGCCGTGCACCATTTCCAGGCCAGTCGGGTGACGATGACATCACAGTGTTATTATGAGGCCGTGGGTAGGGGGTGGAGTTCAATAGGTTGGGTGGAGTTCGTCCTCTAGGCGCAGTCTGTGAGGGTGGCGGTGGCTGGTCAATCCGCCGCTGAGGACCAGCACTGCTCTGTCGTGGAACCGTAGGCTGGTTTCCATGCTGCGCATCAGTTAGCGATAGCTGTCGTCTCGAGAAATCTCCCGAACGCCTTGCGAACTCCTCCCCCACCGAAGCCCCCTGGGTAAGGAACGTGTGTTTGGTTCCTCCAAGACCTTCCTCGTTGTTGCTATGGGAACTGACGGAGCTGTGACACTCCGACCCAGAATCCCCACTCGCATTCCCTCTAGCTGACACGGGCAACCCTGCTGCCATCTGGTACACTGGATTCTGAAAGGATAGCGGGGCCAAAAGCTGTGTAGGCCTGCCTGGGGCCCCTTCTGCTCCTGGGGTAGTGGGAGTCTGTCCTGGCCTGTGAAGAGTAGGGCCTCCGGCAACGTTGCCTTGGGGAGTCCGTGCATTCCAGGGAACCATGGCACCCTCACCTAAACCTTCTGAAGTGATCCCTACCGGGATGGCGATGGGTTCTAATGCCCTGGCCGCTTCCTGCAGGTCTACCATGGACAGGCTCTTGCCACCATTGGCCAGGCCCAGCTCGGGTTCGTTGGCCTCGGAGTAGCTAGAGCTGCGGGCAGGGGAGCCCTGGAGGCCAGAAGAGCGTGTAACGAAGAAGAGGTCTTTGTTTTCAGGGGTGGGGGAAGGGAGGCGAGTGAAGTCCATTGGGCTAATAAAGCAAAGAGATGGGGACAAAGACCAGAAAGAGAAAATTGTAAATTATTAAAGCACAGTATCCGAGAACAGTACACAAATAGCTCTGTTCAAAATCTTGCTCTTTAATTTTGTAATTAAAATTTAAAATACATTTAACCCTTAAAAGCTTCAATGTTTCACCAATTATTATTACATATTTGGGTCTTTAGCGACCCGGACCTACATATCCAATACGGATGGATCTCTAACTGCTGCAATAGCATGAGACTCTTCTGATATTTTAGCATCAATTACAAAAGAATTAAATAAAGCATATTTCGTTACCTTTTGAAACTTAGAAATGTTCAATATGAGCAGATGATTTTACCATCACTGTCATCCTCAGAGCGCATTTTCCCAGTATATTCAGCATCTGGCTCATATTCGCAATCTTAACCATATTCTCAAAACTATCATTTTCAGTTACTTCAAAATCAATATTTTGCCATTCAAGCTAGTTCAATATTCTTTTGTTTTATGCCCGTGGTAATTATGAGTGAAACGTCATGCCATCATTGTCTATCAAACAGTACCACCTTGAGGAATAAAGGTGAATTTTACTTACTGAATCATCAGATATGTAATTATTGTCACGCAGGAAAAATATACTTACACATACCTCGGTTCGTTAACGACATTATTTTATATTTTATTATTTTTTCTTGTTGTATTGTTTATAATGAATAGATTGAGGAATACTAAGAAAGTTGATGTCTAACCTTAGAAAATGAAGGAGGGAGAGGGTAGTGAATGATGTCTCAGGTTGCTAAGACCCAAGATATGCATTTAAGGGTTAAAATACTTTTATCTAAGGTGCAACCCTGTTTAGATTTTTTTTTTGCTAATGTTGGAAGTTCCAGGTAGGAGGATATCATTTATGAAGCATACCCTGTCAAACTGACTAGTTAGTTGATATGTCTTAACAAACCCTGGTTAGCATGTTGCTAAGGTAACACCTTTTTTACTCTAACAAGCACAAAATAGCCAGCACGCACAAATAAAAATGACTATATTTAAGTATTGTTGACTAACATTATTTTGTACATTTGGTGAGCTTAGTCTGTGGATTTTATAGCAATACATTCTGAGATTGCAGCATCCACAAAGGATGCCATGTGATGCCATCCAAGATGTTATCTTAGAAGTCAGCATAATTTTGCTGCTGACCTTTTGGAACAGCATCAGGAATACACCTGATGTCTTAAAATGCCACCTACCTACTGTAGGCAGCTCACTAAGTTTTGAAACAGAGCTATTATCTATAAACGTGGTAACATTTTAGTACAGGGACCAATTCTCACTAGCTGCGTTTCCATTACCCTTCAAATTGCGCAAATTAAAATTGCGAATTGAAAATACGCCTAATGGAAATGCATCAATTTCTCATACATCACAAAAAAAGTTTTTACGCTCGCATTAGGTGGTTTTTCAGGCAATTTAAAAAAGGAATATTTCGCAAAACTGCAATGGAAATGTTTTTTTTTTTTTGCATTTACAGGTCACATGGCGTATGTAAAAAGTCATATGATCATTCTTCAATATACTATAACCTCCAAGAAACACTTCATACGTGGCCGCTCTCGAGTATAAAGGCTTTCCCTGCCATTAATGCTTAGACAATTTACACTGCACACGTCTGCGGTGCAGTGTGCCTCTGATACGGCCACTGAAGCTGATTGCGGCCACTCTAGTCAATGCTTGTGTTTATTCCAGCCGCGCCACGCACGTTTCTGAAGTGGCTCTCCATGCTGCTTCTGTAAAGATACACGCATACACCTCCTTTGAATAAATATAGCCAAAATTCGTCAAAATCCCATCAAAATCCATTGCCATGACTTATAGCAAGAGGCAAAAGGTTAAGTTTTAGTCGCATAACATTGGTTAATGGAAACGCGTCATTTCACAATACTTTTTTATCGACATTTATAAAATAATGCCAAAGTTTTGTGCAAATCTGTAATGGAAACACACCTACTGTTAACTAGTTGCTTATTAGCATGCCTATTATTAACATATTGGCTGTTTATTAGTACTTAAAAACATTTATTCTAAATGACCATATTCTACATCGTTAATCCTACCCAAAACCTAAACTTAACAACTACTTTACTAACTATTAATAAGCAGAGAATTAGGAGTTTGAGGTAAAAGTCATAGTTAATGGTTTGTTAATAGCGAGAATTGTACCTTAAAATAAATTGTGACCAAACATGTCAGACCCTCATAATACATGAGTTAGTATTTGAGAAACAAAACTTTCATAACCCACAAGTCTTTCTCAAACATGCATAAATGCCATGCTAGACAGTTCCAGACAGGTATAAAGCATCAGAGAGAATGCAAAGTTATTATGTGTCTCTTTCTGTCTTTACTTCCACCCAGACTGTGTTTATTGTCTGGATATCTGGAAAAAAAAAATGCTAATTTATTTCATCATAATCTCCGTCCAGACACCAACCAACAAGCTTCACTCAATGCCTTCTCCTTGCAGCCTCCATCTCTTTTGATCCCCCAGTATATTTATTTCCCCTTCCCTGAATGTGTGTGTGTGTGTGTGTGTGTGTGTGTGTGTGAACTACAATTACAGGCCTCTCATTCTTTCTGGCTCTCATAAATGTCGGTAGGGAATTAGCAGCGAGCTAGACAGATAAAGATGAGCCGCTCTCTTTAGAAGAGCAGTCTGCTGGATAAAGTAAGGGCACACTCTTAAGAACAGAAACGAGGACAGTCTTTGTGGCTGAAAGTGACAGATAACGATGAGTACGTAAGCAATATAGCTGTACTTCACAACTTTGTGTCACTGCCTGAAGTAACACTGAGCTTGAAGCTGATTTGTCAGAATACTTATTCATCATGAAATCTACAGCATGCTTTTTGCACAGCCTTGTACAATTATGGACATACTTGATTCTGATTGGTTACTTTTTAGCACATTTTATGCAGTGGATCTGATTCATGGCTCACCCTGGTAGGTCACTGTCGATGGACATCTTTTGTAATCCACTGGAGATGCTGCATCCAGGGGCTGGAGGGGACGGCACACGATCAGGAGGAACGCTCATCTGTATGTTTGATGGGTTTGTTAACGCTCCATGTACGTCCCTCAGTATTCTAGGTAATGGGCCAAGCTTGGAGGTAGCACTCTGAGGACATCAATGAAAGATTTCATTGAAAATTAACACATACCCCAAAGATCTCTTATATTTGTGCAGAACTCCCTAATAGCCCCTCTGAGAATGGAGATAGAAGACAACAGAACATCAATGACTGTGTGGAAATGACATCCTGTAGGTGAACTGGTAGAGCATGGCTCTAGCAATGGGTCACAGGTTTGATTCCCAAGGAACACGGTTACTGATAAAATGTATAGTACAACTTTAAAGGGGTCATATGATGCGATTTCAAGTTTTCCTTTGTCTTTGGAGTGTTACAAGTTGTTTGCACATAGATAAGATCCCTGAAGTTGCAAAGACTAAAGTCTCAAAACCAAAGAGATATTCTTTATAAAAGTTAAGACTCGACCATGCCCCCCTAAAATGGCTCATTCAAACACGCCCCCACATGTCTACGTCACGGTGTGGAGAGATTTGTAAACACCGCCCAAATGTATACGCAATGAAAGAAGGCGGGACTTTATTCTCGCTGTAGTATTGTTGCTGCCGCTGGCGCCATGTCCTGGAGACGCTGTGTTTCGTTGTGAAAGTGAAACTACTTTGTTTGGGCTTCCAAAAGAGGACACAACTACAAATCAGTGGTTAAGTTGTATTTACAACACTGTTCCAGAACAGTTCAACCCAAATATTCGAGTGTGTGCAGCGCATTTTACGGAAGACTATTTCCTTAACCTGGGAGTAGCCTGCCAGCTATGCTCAAAGGCTGTTTCTATGAAGTGGGGCAATTCCAACTTTACAAGGACAGTCTGGCGCTTCTGACTCACAGCCTGTAACTATGTTTTCATATTTAAAGAATTTGCCACTGACTATTCAAATGCGAGTTTTGAGCTGTGTAGAGTAACGCTTGTTGTTTGTTGTTTCTCCGATCACAAATGCAGACACGGTAATGTTTACGATGCAGCGATGCAACGCGACGCGTAAAAAGACAGTATAAGTCATTATAATCAGTAATTATGTCCCCACTGGATGCAACAAATGCCTCATTTGTAATGGGTTTTATTGTTTTTGTGTCATCGCGCCGGGACACGACATCACAATACGGTAAGGGGCGTAACATTTCCGTCTCACGCTTGAGGTATTCGGCCAATCACAACACACTGCATAGCTGGCCAATCAGAGCACGCCTCGCTTCTCAGAAAAATCTGCTTTGTAAAAATCTCTGCGTTTCAGAAAGGCGGGGCATAGAGGAGCAACAATAATGTACAGTATGTGGAAAATAATGTGTTTTTTGAACCTTAAACAGCATAAACACATTGCATTACACCAAATACAAAATATAATGTTCTTTTTAGCAACGTCATATGACCCCTTTAATGCACTGTAAGCTGTTTTGGATTAAAAATAAATAAATAAAAACTAAAAAGAAAGAAAGAAAGAAAAACCTAATTACCTCCTAAAATGCTACAGTATAAGTGATATACCGGTATACCCACCAGGCATATTAATTCACCAATATTTAGCCATAACTCACAGCTGTATCTGCCAACTGATTTATAAAAGCCTGAACTGCAAACGTCCTGTTTTAAGTATTTTCAAGAGTAAATTTTAAGTAATAGTTGTGAAAAATGAAACCTAATTAATGACATATATTTTTGTACACCTCAAATATGCATTGCTGTTAAAAGCTTTGGGATCAGTAATATTTAATTAATAGTTAATACATGCATTAAATTGATCAAATATGAAAGCAAAGACTTCTATTTCTATTTCACTCTTTTGAACTTTCTATTAAACCAAAGAATGTTTTTTTTTTTTTTTTAAAGTGACACTGAAGATTAGAGAAATTCAGCTGTGCCATCAAAGGAATAAATTACATTTTAAAATATTTAAGATAGAAAACAGTTACTTTAAATTGTAAAAAATAACTCACAAGGTCACTGTTTTATTGTATTTTTGATCCTTGTCCTATTCCTATTCCTATTCCGTGTCCTTGTCCTATTGGTGATAAATGTAGAATAAAACGAAAAGAAAAGACTGTTTCATGTGAGTGCGGATCATGGTTTTGTATAATAATTGTATATTTGATCAAATAAATGCAGCCTTGGGGAGCTTAAGAGACTTCCTTCAAAAACATTTACATCAACTTTTGAGCATCACCAAGATAATAATTTATATAATCTAATATATACATAATGCTTAATATATACATAGTAACAAATGCTTAATAATATAATGCTCACCAAGATAATAATTTATATAATCTATCTATAACTATATTGTATTCTGTAAATTTGTGTTTTGACAACTTCATGGAGCCCCAATTAAAATGGGTGGAAATGAACCTGCTTCATGTATTTATGACAAAACTTAAGAAACAGAAGACACAGTTTCTGCACATAAGCTTTTTACTCTCTGATCTTTTCCAAAAGCATTTAATAATGGAACAGGCAAGACCTAGATAAGTTCAAATTTGACTTGTTTAAATTTTTTATAATTGGCTGATTCTGTGACATTATGGTTGGCTAAATCTCTCTGGCTTTAAAGGAATTATGTTTCATAATCACAACATTTTCATGGATGTATGGCTACAAATTATTAGTGACATATCAATTAATAGTTCTTATAACTGTGTCTGACCACTATATGACCACTATCAGTCTGTGGCAGCCTTAGGGACTAATGGACTTCCCATGTAGAACTCAAACACTGAGAGGACATGAGCTTTCAGAGCATGTCCACCTAACGTGATCTGAATAATTCAACATAAAGTGCTTCTATGAGAATATTTCAGATTTACAAATTTAATTAGCAATCAATGTTTGTATAGTTTCAGGCAGTGTCTGTGGTGTACCGGCATACAGGCACAGGCTGCAGATAAATGCATCTCTGCTTAAACAAATTTTGCATGACTGGAAGTTTTCTCTTAGTGTGGAAAATATGGGCAAATACAACAGCTAGGCTATATTTAGCATTCGAGGAGGAGGAGGATTAGAAGATAATTTCTTCCAAAAATATGTATAAATTAAGATATAAAGAAACAAACACATGGGGAACATATCTTATAGGGTCTGAACATTAAAAGCAACAAAATGAAGGATTTTAAACTGACTATTACAGCCTGAAGGCAATTGCTTACATCAGTCCACCTACTCAAAGAACACGGAAAACTGGAACACAACTTTAGAACCTCCTGTGGCATCAAAGTGATGAACTGCCTTAATCTAATAATTATTAATAGTATATATATTTTATTACATATATACAGGTGCATCTCAATAAATTAGAATGTCGTGGAAAAGTTCATTTCAGTAATTCAACTCAAATTGTGAAACTCGTGTATTAAATAAATTCAATGCACACAGACTGAAGTAGTTTAAGTCTTTGGTTCTTTTAATTGTGATGATTTTGGCTCACATTTAACAAAAACCCACCAATTCACTATCTCAACAAATTAGAATATGGTGACATGCCAATCAGCTAATCAACTCAAAACACCTGCAAAGGTTTCCTGAGCCTTCAAAATGGTCTCTCAGTTTGGTTCACTAGGCTACACAATCATGGGGAAGACTGCTGATCTGACAGTTGTCCAGAAGACAATCATTGACACCCTTCACAAGGAGGGTAAGCCACAAACATTCATTGCCAAAGAAGCTGGCTGTTAACAGAGTGCTGTATCCAAGCATGTTAACAGAAAGTTGAGTGGAAGAAAAAGATGCACAACCAACCGAGAGAACCGCAGCCTTATGAGGAGTGTCAAGCAAAATCGATTGAAGAATTTGGGTGAACTTCACAAGGAATGGACTGAGGCTGGGGTCAAGGCATCAAGAGCCACCACACACAGACGTGTCAAGGAATTTGGCTACAGTTGTCGTATTCCTCTTGTTAAGCCACTCCTGAACCACAGACAACGTCAGAGGCGTCTTACCTGGGCTAAGGAGAAGAAGAACTAGACTGTTGCCCAGTGGTCCAAAGTCCTCTTTTCAGATGAGAGCAAGTTTTGTATTTCATTTGGAAACCAAGGTCCTAGAGTCTGGAGGAAGGGTGGAGAAGCTCATAGCCCAAGTTGCTTGAAGTCCAGTGTTAAGTTTCCACAGTCTGTGATGATTTGGGGTGCAATGTCATCTGCTGGTGTTGGTCCATTGTGTTTTTTGAAAACCAAAGTCACTGCACCCGTTTACCAAGAAATTTTGGAGAACTTCATGCTTCCTTCTGCTGACCAGCTTTTTAAAGATGCTGATTTCATTTTCCAGCAGGATTTGGCACCTGCCCACACTGCCAAAAGCACCAAAAGTTGCTTAAATGACCATGGTGTTGGTGTGCTTGACTGGCCAGCAAACTCACCAGACCTGAACCCCATAGAGAATCTATGGGGTATTGTCAAGAGGAAAATGAGAAACAAGAGACCAAAAAATGCAGATGAGCTGAAGGCCACTGTCAAAGAAACCTGGGCTTCCATACCACCTCAGCAGTGCCACAAACTGATCACCTCCATGCCACGCCGAATTGAGGCAGTAATTAAAGCAAAAAGAGCCCCTACCAAGTATTGAGTACATATACAGTAAATGAACATACTTTCCAGAAGGCCAACAATTCACTAAAAAATTTTTTTTATTGGTCTTATGAAGTATTCTGATTTGTTGAGATAGTGAATTGGTGGGTTTTTGTTAAATGTGAGCCAAAATCATCACAATTAAAAGAACCAAAGACTTTACTTCGGTCTGTGTGCATTGAATTTATTTAATATACGAGTTTCACAATTTGAGTTGAATTATTGAAATAAATGAACTTTTCCACGACATTCTAATTTATTGAGATGCACCTGTAGTATGTATAGATGAATAGATAGATGTATAGATAGATAGACAGACAGACAGACATATAGATATACAGACATATAGATAGACAGACAGACAGACAGATAGATAGATAGATAGATAGATAGATAGATAGATAGATAGATAGATAGATAGATAGATAGATTTGTTAGATTTGTTTCCAATGCAAAAAAAGTAGAATATATTCAGTTTTTTTCCCCTTCCAAAATATTGATTAGAAAACAATGTTTGCAGTATTTATGCATGTCTGAACAGCACAATGCATTCCTGCTGAAAATCTTTACACTACAAATACAATCAAATTGAACCAACTGCTGAGTCAAGAGACTAACCTGGTCCATTTGGGACACCACCTCAGCTAGAAGGGAATGCAAGGTGGAGAGCTCACGGCCCAGGTCAATATAGCCCTCGAAGCCTGCAGTATTTGAGATGGTCTCTGGGTTGGAGATCTCCAATAGGAAACGCTGCATGTTGGTCCACTCCTGCTCCAAGAACTGATTCATGAAGGACATGTACTCCTCCTTATTACCAAACCTGACAAAAAAAGCAGGAATAAGAATGACTCATTGATGCTTTTAATAACTCAATTAATCACGCTAATGACTCTATAATCATAATTATATCTATAAGGTTCATTTCATTCTTATGAACAGTATTTATGCTCTTAACAACATGACAAGCTATCAAACTGAGGTGTTTTGAAACTCATTCGTCAGCTCCATCGTGAAACATCAACGCACCCTCTCCCTGCTCAATCACACACACTCACACCAGAGTAAATGAAATCCTTACTTGGTGAAGTTTGCGAGGTTCTGCGTAACCTTGGCAATAAGAGTGAGTGTGCGTGCAGTGCGGTCGTCTGGGTACTCCTGCGTCAAGTTGAAGAGAGATGGCGACATGATTGCCGGACACAGAAAACGCAAAAATAAAGAGGCGCTGATAAGACGCTCACTGATATCCGGTCGCCCTCGGTTACCACATTCCTGTCTCCAGGACGCAAACACCTCCTTAAGTTCCCGTGGAAACACACTGTTGAGGAGTGGAGAGATGAACACTGAATTTAGATGGGGAAAAAAAAAAACCCTGACAAAACTGCAAACAGTTATTCTTACTAGTAAGTCGTTTCACAAAATTCACAAACTATTATCCTTCTGCAAACAACTTCTGAGGGGGGGGGACTTTCAATTATCTTTTACATGCATTATACAATTATGCTCTACATGTTGAAATATAGAGTACTAGATCTCAGTGATTCAACTTTTATTTCAATTCTAAAACTGAAAATTTTGTTGTGCTGTGACTTGTTTCCGTTGTGTTGTAGCTTGTTTCCATTGTGTTGTGGCTTTTTTCCTTTGTGTTGTGCTAATTTCGTTGTGGTGCGACTTGTTTCCATTGTGTTGTGCTAATTTTCTTGTGTGTTGTTGTTGTGCTAATTCCATTGTGTTGTGGCTTGTTTCCCTTGTGTTGTGCTAACTTCGTTGTGTTGCGGCTTGTTTCCGTTGTGTTGTGTTAATTTTGTTGCGGGTTGTTGTTGTGCTAATTCCATTGTGTTGCGGCTTGTTTCCATTGTGTTGTGGCTTGTTTCCCTTGTGTTGTGCTAATTTTCTTGCGGGTTGTTGTTGTGCTAATTCCATTGTGTTGTGCTAACTTCGTTGTGTTGCGGCTTGTTTCCGTTGTGTTGTGCTAATTTTGTTGCGGGTTGTTGTTGTGCTAATTCCACTGTGTTGCGGCTTGTTTCCATTGTTTTGTGGCTTGTTTCCCTTGTGTTGTGCTAATTTCGTTGTGTTGCGGTTTGTTTCCATTGTGTTGTACTAATTTTGTAGCTTGTTTCCGTTGTGTTGTGCTAATTTCGTTGTGTTGTGGCTTGTTTCTGTTGTATTCCAGCTTGTTTCTGTTGTGTTGTGACTTGTTTCTGTTGTGTTGTGACTTGTTTCCGTTGTGTTGTGCTAATTTTGTAGCTTATTTCAGTTGTGTTGTGCTAATTTTGTAGCTTGTTTCCGTTGTGTTGTGCTAATATCATTGTGTTGTGGAGATTTTGTTGTATTGTGCACTATTGGGCCACCGTATAAATGTAATATATAACACTCGCAAACAAACCACTCTGATCAACAGTCTGTGTATAATAACAATATTAGTAGTAGTACTATTATAGCTTAACTCCCCTGCTTCATTTTATACCGCTATACTTATATTATATATTGTCTCTTTAGATTTATTTTAAGAGAAACACCTGAGACAAAGTTGATAATTGAAATGGTTCACATCAACAGACAGCTGTGAAGGGCACACTGTAGTTACCAGTAAGACTCAATGATCTTGCAAAAAGCCAGCTCACAGCACATCCTGAGGTTGCTCTGATGTTCAGCTAGATCGCTAGAGGAACATTTGGATGGATCCACCTCACAGTTCTCATCAGACTCATACAGAGCCTTTATAAACTCACCTGGAAGAAAGAGAAAATACTTTAAAGACCCTGGTGTTTTTAAATTCATCCTGTGTAAAGTCTAGTTGTTTCAACATAAATAACATTTTTCAGGAAATCAATAAAGAGTGGTGTCATCTATCGATTAATCTTGACATTATTCTGTATTTCATACAAGAACGCTTGCATTCCTAAATGTCAGCAAGGCAACCTGCTGTACAACCCCCCGCCATCTTTCATTCAAACAAACCGCCTCACAATTATTAGCAAGAATGAAAATCGGCACCCAAGAGCTCATCCCCATTCTAATCCCTTTCCACTATGAGGCAACCAGTGAAAGTTCTTTACAGGGTTCTTACACCTTCTCCAAAGTAAAATTCAAGCACTTTTCAAGCACTTTCAAGGTGGGTTTTCAAGCTTTTCCAGCACTTTACAACTGTAGTAAAATACATGTTTACATACATACTTCACTTTAAATCAGATATTATTGTTCTATTAAAAACCACCTGTCTGGATTGCATTACCTAATATAAATTGCCAACATAATTTATAAAAAAAAAAAAAAAAAAAAAAAAAGAAGAATTTACAGGGTATCTGCAGGATATTTAAAATAAAATTTAAGGCTTTTAAGACCTGCACAAATAAAATGAATACTGTATGAGCAGGGTAGGGCAATGTCTATGGTAACATATTAATGACTGGTACCATAAAATGATCGTTAAAAAAAAATGATTTGCATGATTTTTCACAAATACGAAAAGTTTTATAAAGTGATAGACCTCATATTTCAGCCTTTAAACTATTTTTTAAGAAAAGGGATTAGTCAAAAGTATAAATTATTATCTTACTTTAAAACACACACACACACACACACACATACACACACACACACACACCTTGCTTTGTTAATCGTTTGGATTTTTGAAGGCACCTTTTATTTGTTCTGAACAAAAACAGCAAATTGCCAGCAGGTGGCGCTTTTGGAATGGCACAAATACAACGGTTTCCCCGGTAACGACTGTACATAAAGCAGAACTGTGCTCATTAACGCTACATTATCAGACATTATACGTAGGCCTATGCAAAATTAAATGAAAACGTCATCAAAACTTTTCTGAGGACAGGAGGTTCCCTTCAGAGATACTTTAATATCAAAACACCTGCACCGAGTTTTGACTTTGTTTTGTTTGTTTATTCAATGAAATCATACCCTTATGAAGTTAATTGTCTCCTAAGCCATATCATGATTCTTGTCTTTCCGTCCTCAAGTTTTAGACCTCTTGAAATTATAATGAAGTCTTTTCTTGTACCGTTTAAGGCATTTAAGTTTTTTATGTCCTTAAATTTTATGCAAGTTGATGTGACAATGACGATTAATGTCAATTCTGTTTTTGTGTGGGGGAAACGACATGTCATATTCATGACATTCTTCACATTGGTTATTTTAGTAGTAGGAAAAACAAAATGGTTATTCAATTTGGCATTAAAACATATAGAAAACGAGCAACAAATGTTCCCCACCACTGAAACCGATGATTTCAGTCTAGCACGAGCTCACTGAATCTCGCAGTCCTTGTTTTAACCATAATTTGTATTTGTCGTTTTCAAGCCAACGCTGACTGAAGCGGCAACCTAATGGCACGTTTTTTATCTCTTGCTCTGTTCCATCAGAGGCGCGCGTCAATAAAGACCGGCAGATTACACTACAGCCACACACGCAACTCGAGCGGAGCTGTTAGGCTTATTTTATGTAAAAATTAACTATTCATCAAGAAAGCAAATTATTATGAAACCAAGGCAACTGCATTTTCAAGCACTTTCAAGCACTTTATCCAAAATCCAAGCACTTTTCAAACCTTGAAAACACTACATTAAAATTCAAGCATTTTCAAGGAATTCAAGCATCCGTAAGAACCCTGTCTTTAGTTATCTGACTCGGAACTAATGAGAGAAGCTGTCCTGGCAATATACAACAAACTTTTTGTTGATCCAAAACAAACAGCACCGCGAGATCCCTCTCCACAGAGACTCAGAGCAGGTACTGGTCGATTTTTCCCCCTCTGTTCTGTTGCGCATGAAAGCATCAGGGAAAAATCAAACTAGTATAGCATAAACCATGTGGAGGTCCAACTGATCTAGAATGGAAGTGGACTCCTCGTTCTTCATCATCCTCTTAGTGACTAAAGAGACACTCAGGCTTCAGATCAATAGAAAACATACACAGTTGTTCAATAAGATTTTGTAATATTTTTGAAAGAAGTCTCTTATGCTCACCAAGGCTGCATTTATTTAACCAGTTATAATGTATACTGTCGAACCGTTTTCCCCCCTGCTGTACTGAAACCATACCGAACCTTGACGTCAAAACCGAGGTGCGTGCCGAACCGCCATGTTTGTGTGCCATTACACCCCTAATACAATGTAAAACAAGAGAACTTTGAAAACTCATTCAAGGCCACAAATACAAATCGCTCAAATAACCAGTATGTTGGGCCACAGCAGTGTCAAAAGTCCACACTCAAATTCAGGTGTATATTAGTGATTAGCATGATTACCTAAGTACTCATCAAGAAAACACAGGACTTAACTTGCATTCACAGCATTTTTCATCAATCAAAATCTAATAACCGTACCACCAAAAGATCCTTATTTTTAATTTCATGATTGGTTAAGCCATTGTTTTTAGTGGTAACCCGTGATCCGAACTGAAAATGAGATTTGTTTTTAAAGTCAAACAATTGAACAATAATGCACTCCCCCCAAGTACTCTATCTGTTGCTCTTGAGTAGATGTAGTAGTTAACTAGAGTAAATGAAAAGACCAAAAGGTTCATCCCTCGTGCATATATGCTGTTTATGTAACCAAGTGGTGTAATCCACTCTCTTTACTGTCACGCTCTTGCTATGATGTCTGAGGGACTTAGTCAGTGAGTAACCATTTAATAATTTAGCAGCACTTCACAAGTCACATTTATCTAAGAAAAACAACTACACATTATTCTGCACCACCAAATGGCTTCTTAAAGCAAATCTAAAGAGAGATTCACTCTCTTTGGTGTACTCACTCACATTCACATCTACTCTCATTAGATCCCCCAAAGTCGATATTTATATAAGGTGTGAAATTTGCAGCATATATTTTTGTTCTACAGATAAATTGCTAGTCCAGCAATTTACACATTTTATTCCTAAAATACAGTGGTATTAATAAACACAAGCCTTATCGGACACAGAGTAAGCAAACAGTGAATGTGGTGGCTGGATATGTGTGTGCAAATTTGTTTGTGTGTGTTTTCACAGCTGTTTAATCTTATCTAAAATGAATACAGGGAACTTAGCACAAAATAAAATTTGGAAATGTTTCTAATGTGTGTGCAGGACAGAAAGTATATATCTGCAGACCTATTTCAAGTCTGCAGATTGAACACCAGTTCCTATTTATTTAATATAATTATTTTGGTGGTCCTGTCACCTGGCAACTTGGACATAACAAATAGTACAGACATTTTCAGAAAATAACGTTTTTTTTGCGCGCACACACAAAGATCTTACCCAGTGCATCTTGCAGATATTTCTGTCCGACCAGTTTGAGGTACTCCTCAATAGCTTTAGTGCCCAGCGTGTTCTCTCTGAAGATCAGGTGCTCATTCTCCCCGCATCGATCCACCTCAGACATCATCAGATCTGTCAGGAAGTCCTATAACAAAAACACACAATCCAAAACAAAATTTTGATATGTGAGCACTATTAGTTTAAAGAAAGAAAGCGAGCAGAGTAGATGGAGCGATTGTATGGAGGGTCCGTCATTGTAATCGAAGTGCTTGTGCTGCTGATGTCTGTCAGGACATGAAAGAAAAGAAAGAGACAAGGAAAGAGAGATGCTAGTGCTGAAGTGAAAGCTGCTCCGATCAAAGCTATCTGGCAGGGAGCCTATCAAAACCAGCAAATGGGAGTTAGACAGAAAAATCAGTCTACTCGCAGTTGATGTGCGCACACACACACACACACTCTAGAGTTCAGATCAGCATCCCAAATACGATTCAGAGTGTGTGTGTGTGTGTGTGTCTCAGTCTTTATTTCCAGCGGTGAGTCATGATTGGCTCCATGCAGACTGTGGCTGAAAGCCTTTTATTTGTAAAAAAAACTATCATCATCTTATAATTCTCATTACAGAACATACTGTATGTCCTAATAATTAATGCAACAAAATTCTCTTCTCTTTCACAAAAAAATGTACCCCAAACTAATCTTTATTTTTAGTCACTCTTATTTGACTCAGTGGAGACACTATCATGATTAAATTTAAAATTGAATTTTGGGTCTGTGTCTGCATGATTCGACATGGAAATTTCAGTTAAAACATTACTGGATAACAATTAAATTAATAATAAATAAATTGTTAACAGTGAACCCTGTGAAAATACCCTGTCAAAAAGGTACAACAAATGTAATTTGGGTGAAAAGAGTAGACTTGACAGGGCCCTACTCTCATTATCTCTTCTCTCAACCTAGTATTCATTCAGTTATGTGGTTGAAATGATGACAAGAACAGAGGTCTGCACAGGGATTTAAAAATAAATAAATAAAAAACAAGCCTGGCACATAAGTGAAATCCTGCAACCCCACCAGACACCTGCTGTCAAACTTTAACACTAAATTTAAAGGCATTCATTCTCATTATTTTCTTCTCTATAGATACATATGCTTGGATAAATTCATTCATTACCAACAACTTACACACTGAGCTCTGACTGTAAATAAGTTACATTAAAAGTCTTTTTTTTTTAAACAATAAATACTTTTTCTTTTTTTTTTTTTTTTTTTACCAAGGATAAATGAAATTGATCAAAGTGACAGTAAAGGCATTTATAATGTTACAAAAGATTTATATTGTTAAAAAATGCTTCTGAAAGTTTCCGGAAAAATATTAAGCAGGATAAGTATTTTCTTTTCAACAGTAATAATGAGAAGAAAGTTTTCTTGAGAACGAAATCAGCATATTAGAATGATTTCTAAATGATCATGTGACACTGAAGACTGGAAAAATAGCTGATGAAAAATCAGCTTTATTATCATTGAAATAGATTTATTTAAAATATATATTAATGTAGAAAATAGTTATTTTAATTAACTTTTATTCAAGTAATATTTCATAATATTACTGCTTTTACTGTATTTTTGATCAAATAAATGCAGCCTTGGTAAACAGCGTTGTCTTTTTATTTTTATTTTGAAACTCAGGTCAAGTTGCAGACCTTCCATTCATACTAAATGTGGATATGTATTTGGCCACCAATGTTTAGAATTTCAGCACTGGGTATTATTTTAAGAAATCACTGAAAAGAGATAGAATGTTTCAGCTTAGAGGAATCCAAAAAACGTGTTGACTCTAGATAATAGGGTATTATGTAAGTCAAAACAAAAGCATTTGTTTGGGATACAGGAGAAAAGGAGTGTGGGTAGTGTGGCTGCAGACTGACCTCAGAGCTTAAAAATCCTTCATGAGCGCTGATGCGGGGAACGATCACCATGGTAACTGGTCTGGAATATTTTCCAGGTTTTCCATGATTGTGGTGACACTTATTTTAAAGTAGTGGCTCTACCATCATGCTTGTCCACCTGTCCTCATCTCCAAACAACTTTTACCTTATTTTACAATCATAAGTTTATCTATAAAAAGTTTATTTAAAAAAAGTTTATATTAATTTATTTTTTTAAATGAGGTGCCATTTTACAGATTGCGCATATAGAATGCTGCAATTGAGAGCCAAATAATCTCACTCTCCAAAAAAAAATAAATAAAAAAATAATACTAATAATAATAATAATAATAATAAATAAATTAAATTAAATAAAACAATGAAAATAGTGCATTGCTTTTTTATGCAGGGTAAGAAATATTTATGCCTGGTAAATTTTCACCAATGATAGGTGTTGCCAAAAAGTTAATTTTGGACACTGCATACAAATAAATGTCAGTATTCAAACATTTCCACATTTTAATGATTACATGTATAATAACTGTCAAGTTGTAAAAGGTATGATCAGCAGAGTGAGGGGAAAAAAAAAAAACCCTAAGAACCATTAAGATATGAGACTAGTCACAGAGAGGGAGATCTCATAAGCCTTGAAATTCTCCCCTTACACGCACACACAGTAGTGGGCACTATTAAGAAAAGGCCAAGAAAATTGTCCATTACTGTCAGAGTTAATCAGCTAGACCATAGCTCACCCTTAATCAGAATGAGACGAGAGAGAAACACAGGAAACGATAGAGACGAGAGAGCGAGAAGACATTAAGCACAGTAAGACATAAATATAAATCTAAAATGGAAAGGAAAGCAGAAAAATAAAAATAAAATGGGTGCGTAAAAATAGCGGGTGCACAGGAGAGCAAAGCCATTGCACAGGGGAACAGAGGAAAACAGAAAGATACGTACTGTAGCACACAGAAAAAAAAAATTATAAAGCGAGGATGGAGGGATTAAAAAGAAGAGATAAAATCCCTCAGGTCTCACTGCATTCCCTGGAAGCAAAAACTCATAAAGAAGGAAGCATCTGACCGAGACAGCAGTTTGTGTGCTCTGCTGAGGGAGAGAGAAAGAGAGGTTTTGCCTACTACATTGTCTGGACCAAATGTACCCACAAGGATAGTAAAACCTGGAATCACCTACACTGTGGGAAGCAGTCAATGGCCCCCAGTTGGAAAACAGCTTAAATATATTAAATAATGTTTTAATGAAAATGTAAAAATGCTAAATGTTTTGTGTCAGGATTAAGTTCAGGGTTTGAAAATATAAGCTCTGCATAAAGACTGAAACAGATGGATGGATGGATAGATAGAAATCTTTCAATGGTACCATAATAATGAGCTGATACTGATTATATTATTTAACTTAAAGAGTGTGTTCAATACATTTTTTTTATATATATATATAAAGTGAGGGCCCTTTTAAAGCCCATTCTTTGTGTCTAACATCAATGAATGTCTGTGTACATGTTTGTGTGTCAGGACAGCTGAATGAGACTTGCTATCAAAGGCCCTTAAATAAACTTAAGGTCACTAAGACTATAGCGCACACACACACACACACACACACACACTTTCTCTCTCATTAATCTACAGACACAGGATGACTCATTCAGTTCTGTAAAGATATTCCGAGGGAGTGAGCAACAATACAGACAAGAGGGAGAGTTGCAAAAAAGCTACATCCTATACCTTTTTTTCCCCATGGGGGGGAAAAAAACTATTGACAAACAAAATATTGTCATCATTTACGCACCTTTAAAATATCTTAACATACAGGTTTAGAACAACATGTGGGTGAGTAAATGATGAAAGAATTCTCATTTTTGGGTGAACTATCCCTTTAAATATTTTAGAGCTGAACAAAACCTTGTTCACTAAATTACTAGGGATGTAAGAATGCTGGAATTCTGAATGATACAGATAAGATAATTAATTTAACAATTACTAATTAATTCAATTAAATAATTAGTTTAATAGCTGATGAACAGATTACATACTTTCCTACTTGGTTATACATAAATGTATTAATGTAAAGTAGGAACAAACGCAGTAGTGCTGCTAACTTGTGATCTGAACGAGATTATAGCGTTAAATCTATTGCTATCCCTCTACATTAGTGCTAGATGATGGAACAAATTAATAATTAGCTTTACTTAATTGCAAATGTGAAATGTCCAAAGTGGGTTTACAAAGTGCATGGGTACCATTTAATCCCACGTGTTCCATGTGAGAATGGTTTTTCTCTCCCACACAGTCGAAATGGGCACTAAACTGTCAGACACACAATAATTCAACATGACCTACTGAAAAACAAAAGGGAGCGATCATTAAATGTCAAAGATGAATACCTTTCCTCCAATTTCATCATTACTTGTGTGTCATTCTCGGCACATTTCTCTTTTGATCTGAAGCCAAGCTGTAAGCTGAAATGCTAGTTGTTATCTCGCTCCCTCTCCATCTCAAAAAATAGAGGTCAGAGAAGGTCAGATGCTATTTAGCAGACAGACGGCAGGAGGGTCAAGTGAGAGAGCAAATGCTGTAACATATGTGTGAGAGAAAGAGAAGTAAAATATCTCTCTCAGTCTACCCAAACTCTATAACCTTGACTTTTCCCTGTTGCATGTGTGCAAATATGTGCATATGATTCTGTTCGGCACAGATGTGTGTGTTTATGTGTGTGCTCACGACCCTCAGTGAAATGTAGAAATGCTCTGCTAATGAAATGCAAGGTTGTGGGGCAGCTTTATCCAGCGTGCTTTCTGAGATAAGACTGATTGTTGAGCTGTATGACTAAAGTGGGTCAAACAGACATTGCTTCAAGGATCATACAACAATATGTTCTCAACATCTACCTTCTTATGCTTGCTAAACAGTCTGCATCTCATCAACACACCTTACCTAGAAAACGAAAAGGCTGATTTGAGGTTTTATCTCACTTTACTGATTTAAATGTAATGAGAAGAAATTGATTTGACTCTGTATTGTCTTAATTGTATGTTTTGTATAGCATATATTTTTTTAGGGCTGTCACAATCATGAAATTTTCCTGATTATTTATTCTTAGACAAATATGTGTGATTAATGATATCATTGCTATGTTAATGTTAATTGTAAACTTATATTCCCATTAAAATGGTATTTTTGCAATTTAAAATTGTTTTATTTTTTAATTATTTTATATTTTATAATTAGAATTAATGCTGTCAAGAGATTAATCCTGGTTAATTAAAAGTTTTTTTTTGTTTGTTTTTTTTACATAATGTGTGTGTACAGTGTATATTTATTATGTATATATAAATACACACATACAATATATAGTTTGAAAATATTTACATGTATTTACATATATTTATATTATATAATGATTGCTACAAGCCTATGTTTTGTTTTGTGAAGTCAATATCTGCATACTGGGTCTCAAAAATGGCAGTCCATGGGATCATCTCTTGCCAGGAATAATCACATGTGTTGCAATCAGGCACAGAAATTACATCACATTTACATCATATCGTGAAACAAATGAATACCTTGTCTAACCTCAAACTCTTGAGATGCATGAAAAAGTGTTAAAGTGTGTGTGCATGGAGAGCCCGCTGAAGTGGATGTCACATCTACAGCAAAGCACGACTTCTGTAATAGCTGTCAGGGCAATGTGCTGCTTCAGACCAGAAATGACATCCTTTCAGAGCCAGCCTGCCTTAAAGTGCAGCCAAGCAAGATAGAGAGGGAGAGAATGGCAGAGCATGAGTCTAAGACAAGATAAGGAGATAGAGAGGTGATGGAGAGAGGGAAAGAGAGGCAGGATGGGGAGAAAACAAGAAAAAGAAAGAGTGACGGATGAGGAGAGGGAAGATAAGGGTGCTGAAGGAAAATGCAGATAATGATTCTCGTCTCGTGTCTCTAAGTTGATGGAAGATGCTGGTCGAGCTTTGCCACAATCCAATATATACATCAATGTGTTATGAAGAATGTAGTTCAAAACATTACCATTAAAAAAGTTTTTTTTTCCCCCTAAGAAATTAATACTTTTATTTAGTAAGCATGCATTAAATTGATTAATAGTGATAAAAAGGACATTTATGTTACAAAAGATTACAGTTTCAAATAAATACTGTTCTTTACATAATAATAATAATAATAATAATAATACTTCATCAGAGAATACCAAAAATCACAGTGTGTGCAAAAATATTAAGTAGCGCAGCTGTTCTTGAGCACCAAATCAGCATATTAGAATGATTTCTGATGGATCATGTGACACTGAAGACTGGAGTAATGGCTTTGCGTCACAGAAATAAATTACATTCTAAAATATATTAAAATAAAAAAAACTGTTATTTTAAATTGTAATAATATTTCACAATATTACTGTTTTTACATTTTTGATCAAATGCAGCCTTGGCGAGCATAAAAGACTTTTCAAAAACATTTTTAAAATCTTAGCGACATCAAACTTTTGAACAGAAAGAAATATATTTATATTTGTATACTTAAATACAAATACATGATGTTTAATTAAATACACAAATTTCTCTAATAAGATAAAAAAAAAATATGCCCTGACATTTTAATGTGGCAAGAAAGTTAATTTTCAAAAACAATATCTAGCTGATGAAATATTTAAAAAGCACTGCTAGAACAACTGTCTGAATTTTAAAACATTTTCCCAGGTTTCCATGACTGTGGAAATCCTTTCAAGTGAGCGAGATAGAATTCTCCCCAATTGACTGCATATTTCATCTTCTTCCAAAGTTTATTTAGTAGTGGAGAAAAAAGGAATGTACAATAAAAATCACACCCCCATGAAACTCAAGCAAGTGATAAATGAGTGTTATTGTGTCCTCTTGGGCTTGTGGTCTCTATGGGATATCTTTTCTCCATATTTTACATCACGAGCACACTGGTCTCAGGTTCTGTTGAGGGAAAACAGCGACCCTACTACTGAGAGAAAAGTCTAATGCCTGTACTGCAACATTACCTTAACAGACTGAGTGCATTACCAGAGTGAGAGACGTTCCATCAGATTATCCTTCCCAGTGAATCCGTCACTGCAGGCTCGGTTTGGTAGCTCAACTAACTGTGTCCAGACTTTTCAAAGGTACATAAACAGACAAGCTCTGTTATCCACACAGAGGAGTCTGCTTCATCTTCATTTGAACCTAATTTAGTCTAATTTAATTTTGTTCTGTCAACTTATGCATCTGTCAGAGACAGACAAGCCAACTGAAGTAGAACAAAGAACTCCTAAAAAAACATCTTCTACATCTGCTTTAAGCACTCAGGAAATGACTGTTCAAATATAATTGAGTGGTTTAATCACACCGAGACTTAAAGCAGAGATCAGATGTTAGGAAAGTAAAGAGCTAAACTGAGTCTTCATTCCTTGTATGAAATGCTCATTTAAAGGATTAGTTCACCCAAAAATGAAAATTGTGTCATCATTTACTCACCCTCATGTCACTCCAAACCTGTATACGTTTCTTTCAAAAGAAGAACCAAACAGTTGTTGTCCCCAATAACTTCCATAGGGAAAGAAATACTATGCAAGTCAATGGGGGCCATCAATTGTTTGATTACCAGTATTCTTCAAAATATCTTGTTTTATGTTCAAAATAAGAAAGAAACTTACACAGGTTTGGAACAACATGAGGGTGAATAAATGACAAAATGCTCATTTTTGGGTAAACTATCCCTTTAAGTCAGAACTAGGCAATATAGCTAAAATATCTTGATACTGTTCAGCATTTTGGAGATATTAAATATATATCTTCATTTGTAAATTAGTGTTTTATTTTCAATTAGAGGAACCATGACTGGTTTTCCACACACAATTTTCATTAACTGATACATATACCAACCCTAGTAAAAAAGTAATAGATTTAAAATGCATTTATGCAAGTGTAGAAATGCAAGTGCAAATACAAATGCAAGTGTAGATCAAGTCTATTAACATATTGACTGACATATCGCTCGAGACTTACTGATATAAAATTGTAATTCAACTTTATTTGGAGTACTACTTGAGCACAATGCACATTTCTTAATATTAAGCCTAAAATATGTTTTAATGTCACTATTGATGAGGACTGTATGATCTTTAAATATTTTGCATTTAAAGAACGATATTACTTAAAGTGTACCTAAAGTATACTTGCGATAGTTACACTTCAGCACAGTCAAATATACTTAAGTATAGTTGGACTTCAGCACTACTTCCGCACATTTAAAGTGCATTAAGTACAAAATCAGTTGTTTCAATTTAGCAGACTTTAAATATCCCAGTTTAGTATACTAAGGGTTCTTTCACACTTGGTTCGCTTGCTCCCGTCCTCCCCCTGCCCCCGCTGGACTGTGTTCATATTATTTTATTTGGGTCCAAACCGCAGTTCATTTGCGTCATCAAGCCAGCAGCTGTTTACCCCTTTGCTTAGTAATGACGGCGCAGGAGAAGGCAGCAAAATGCATAGTTGCTCTCTTTATTTTTTATATATTTAGGTTTTTGAACCATTATTGGTTTTGTTTCCAAAGCTTCAGTACATAACGGCACTTACATCTGTCTTACGAATGTACTGCAAATGCTCTAAAGAACGCTGAAGGCGAACAGAAATGAGATATACACCTCTCTGCTTGCAGAGCATCAGTCACGCTCGTCAGGAAAGTGAGTGAAACACACACAAACACACGTTTTTATCAAATCATACATCATTAATAGCGGTTCACTTCCGCGATTTGGTATGATTGCGTTCACATCAGCAGTGAATTGTACCGGAGTTCACATGAACCGAACCCCAGACCACCCTTTTTAAGCGGACTCCGGTACAGTTCGCAGGTGCGCATCCGAGTTTGGAAGACAGCGTTCACATCATCCAAACGAACCGAACTCTGACGTCAATCAAACCCGGGTGCGCACCAAAAGTGTTAGTGTGAAAGCACCCTAAAAGTACAATTACAGGGTATTAAAGTACATAATATGTAAATGTATTTGTAGTATACTTAGCATGAAATAAATGTATTTTAAATACATTTTAGTATATTTAATTTTCACAAGGGAATATATCAATTAGGACTACTTATTTTACATTTCACTGAAATATATATACAGTCATGGCCAAAAATATCGGCACCCTTGGTAAATGTGATCAAAGAAGGCTGTGAAAATTAATCTGCATTGTTAATTCTTTTGATCTTTTATTTAAAAAATTCACAAAAATCTAACCTTTTATTGGATAATAAGAATTTAAAATGGGGGGAAATATCATTATGAAATAAATGTTTTTCTCTAATACACATTGGCCACAATTAACGGCACTCTTTTATTCAATAGTTTTTGAAACCTCCATTTGCCAGTTTAACAGCTCTAAATTTTCTCCTATAATGCCTGATGAGGTTAGAGAACACCTGACAAGAGATCAGAGACCATTTTTTTTCATCCAGAATCACTCTAAACCCTTTAGATTCCCAGCTCCATGTTGGTGCTTCTTCTCTTCAGTTCACCCCACTCTTTTTCTACAGGGTTCAGGTCAGAGGACTGGAATGGCCATAGCAGAAGCTTGGTTTTGTGCTCAGTGACCCATTTTTATGTTGTTCTTGAGGTTTGTGTTTGGATTAATGTACGGTTGGAAGATCCAAACATGGCCCATTATAAGATTTCTAACAGAGTCACTCACTTATTGATTTTTTATCTGTTGGTATTTGATAGAATCAGTGATGCCATGTGTCTAAACAAGATGTCCAGGACCTCCAGCAGAAATATAGGCCCACAACATAAAAAATACAGCAGTATATTTCATTGTACACATGGGGTACTTTTTATCCCTGTGTTCACCAAATCCATGTTGAGTGTTTGCTGCTAAACACTCAACTGAATATGCTGGAGTTTGTTTTTGGATGAGCTAGGAGAATTTTTCTTGAAACCTTCCCAAACAACATGTGGTAATGTAGGTGCTGTTTGACAATTTATTTTTTTTTTTTTAAGTTTTCTGACCCCGAGACTCAACTATTTTCTGCAATTCTCCAGCTGTGGTCCTTGGAGAGTCTTTAGCCACTCAAACTCTCCTTCTCACCATGCATTAGGACGATATAGACACGTGTCCTCTTCCAGGCAGTTTCGTAACATTTTATGTTGATTGGAAATTCTTAATTATTGCCCTGATGGTGGAAATGGGAATTTGCACTGCTCTAGCTCTTTTCTTAAAGCCACTTCACTAATTTGTGAAGCTCAATTATCTTTTGCTGCACATCAGAAATATATTCTTTGGTTTTTCTCATTGTGATGGATGATTAAGGGAATTTGGGCTTTGTTTTCCCTCCTATTTATATTTCTGTAAAACAGGAAGCCATGGCTGGATAATTTCATGTTCATAATCACCCTGGAGTGCTCAAAATTGTGAATATGAATGGGGATATACTTCAGAGATATTTTACTCATAAGAATTTCTAGGGGTACCAATAATTGTGTCCAATGTGTATTAGAGAAAAACATTTACTTCATAATGATATTTCCCCCCATTTTAAATTCTTATTATCCAATGAAAGGTTAGATTTTTGTGAATTTTTTTAAATAAAAGATCAAAATGATTAACAATGCATATTAATTTTCACAGCCTTCTTTGATCATATTTACCAAGGGTGCCGATATTTTTGGCCACGACTGTATAAAAAAAGTTTGTTAAGAAATCTTTTGCTAACCAAGGCTACATTTATTTATTACATAAATTTATGTCTGTCACAACTTGAAAGTTTTCTATTTTAATGTATTTTAAAATGCAATTTATTCCTGTGATGGCAAAGCTGCCAGTCTTTAGTGCCATTTTTACCACCGAAGTTCAAACTATATTTAGTTTTTTAAAACGTGTCTAAACACTCATACTTAACAGGGAATTAATGACTAAATAAAAGTGTTTCAAAATCATTGTGATATTCAATGCTTCCTAATTTTATATCGATGGTAGTGTAAGTATATTGTGACTATTTTATATACCACCATCCCCTAATCAGGTTCTGCTCAGGAGCTGCTTTCCTTTTGGAACAAATGCAACACTAAAACAGAAAGCATGCATAACTGTCACTTGTGTCTCATAAAAGGCATCTACAGTATATTGAAGCGCATATGATCAGCTGGTTTAATTCTACACATTGATAAATAACACATTTATATCACAAAAGCAAGTAGGCTGGAATTTACAGCTGTCCTCAAAACAAATGACCTTGGACAGCCTGGATGATTCCATCAGTGTTACAGTTTTTACGGCCCATTTCCCTCAGGGCTTCTTTGAGAAGCAAAGTAATTAAGGATCAGTAATTAACAGCCTAACAGTCCCGATCCCCCCTTGCAGGACCTAGGGGACAGCGGATGAGGGCCAGATAGGATATGAGTGACACAACTGTCCAGTTATGATGACCCTCTGTGAACACTAGTTGGTTTAGTAATAGCAGACTCCCCCCTCCCATTCCCCCTTTATCCAGTAGTTACAGAGGTGAAGTGCAGCTGACCAGTAAAAGACACTAATGACTTTTAATAATTCCATGGAAAGAGCGGCCAATCTCAGAGTCAGCACTCACAGGATAATGATGCAGATCAGACAGTGGTTCGTGGACCAGTTACCAACTCTAATGACACTGTGGTGGTTCACAACTTACACTGCCGTTCAGTCAAATGAAAATATTAGCATAAAGGATGGCATCGCTGATATGAACCGTTACAAACTGACCATTTAATTCCCGTGTCATTTCCAACAAATGCCCAGTCATTTGTGAATACTGGATGGCGGTTTTTACAAAATACTTTTGATTGAGAAGGATTCATTAAGGCTTCATTTAGAACAGTTGTGAACCAGTTTGACATATTAATAGAAAAGAACTGACTCAAAAGAGAAACTTGCTCACAAATGGTACATTGTTGCATCATTGCGAAGCAAGTTTTATACTAAACAAGAGCAACAGAATATCTGGCAGATATATCTTTATCTCTAAAAAATATTTTATAGCAGAGCGTGAAAAATATTCACTCAATAAAATTCAATAACTTTACCATGATCAAAGAGTTATTCCAGAATACTTTTCCCTGATACTTTTTGGGTGACTGTGGGAAGACTGGACTAGTCATTATCAGGGTTCTAAAAGGGGTCTTATCACGAAGAATCAAATTTTCCCATATATGTAGAGATTAGTTAACTGCATGTGCTGCAACTTTCAGAACTCCCACCAAAAAAAGAGCCCATTTATTAAAATTAAACTTTTAAAATTGTTTAGTTTAAAATCCTTGAACCTCTTACTTTACTAATACTGAAAATTAATATCTGACAGGTTACACTTATACATCAATAATGTGGGTGTTCAGAAATGTGGCACAGCCAGCCATGGTGAGGCATATATAAATATATACACACTATTATTCATAAACGCTAGAACAACTAATGGGAGTTTACATTTGCATTTATATTTAGACATTTAGCAGACACTTTTATCCAAAGCAACTTGCAAATGAGGACAATGGAAGCAATCAAAATCAACAAAAGAGCAATGATATGCAAGTGCTATAACAAGTTTCAGTTAGCTTAACGTGGTGCACGTAGCAAGTTTTTTTTTTTTTTTAATGATATAATAAAAAGAAAACAGATAGAATAGAAAAAGAATATAGCAAGCTAGTGTTAGAGGCCTTTTTTGCTTTTGTTAATTGTATAATAAATAAAAAGAAAACAAATAGATAGAATACAAAAAGATTAGTTTTTTTTTTTTTTAAGAAAACAGGCAGTTAGTAAATGAATAGAGTGCAAGTCTAAAAGAGGCAATTTATTTATTTATTTATGTATTTATTTGAATTTAAAGTGTAGAAAGTGTACTGTTCCTCGACCTGTGTAGCGTTAATCTACAAACTTTATAAAGGGATTGCTGTATTTTCAGTAAACTTTGACTGTTTCATTGAACCCTCTAATTCCATAAGAAAAATGTAAGGCAGGAATGCATTACATCACATCTGAACAACAGCCTAAACCGAGGGGTCAATCTGACGTATTTTCATTCTGTAATTTACCAAAAATCATCTGGCTCTAAATGTTGCAAGTTTTTATTCTCAAGTGATGTTGTAGTCTGGAAGCAAAGGAACTAATGAAAAACTCTTTGAGCCTCTGAACTCTCCACAAGCAATCCACCATGACTGCTGATGTACTGCTGAAATGATGCCAACAAAAACCTCCAACCTCTGCTGAAGCTGAATACCTCATATACGTAACAATTAACTTAAGATTTGCACTGACACCCCAAATGAAACAATGAAGAGAAGACCTCCCCTGTAGTATAAAAAAACAGTTTCACACTTCATTTCACTGATTCTCCATGACTAGAGGTAACTAATAATGGCACTAGAATAACTACTTGATGGGAGACTGAAAGATGTTAGATTAAAATACTGCACTGTGTGTAAGCAAAAAAAATCAGTTTCTTGAGAAATTACCCTTATACCCGGACCCTGATTAAAAATATAGTGGTAGATTTACTATCTGAAAATCTTGTTTCATGCTTAGTTTGTCTAATTAGACTCCACACAGAGGTTATGATAATGAGAATATACGGCTCAACTAAATATCTAAAAAAGTAACCAGCAAAATTGTCTTTTGACTGCCCTGTTCTTCCTCAAACAGTGAACAGTGACATTAGTGCAGCTCTTCACTAAATGCCATACATATACTAGAGGCTTATCCACCTCCATCTAAGGTCATTTTGCCTTTGTGTTTATATCATCCTGTGAGTCACTGCAAACATACCATTTACAACAACCCTGGATCTGCCAATCAGGGCCAGACAGCCTTAAAAGCAGCCAATACAGATAAGAGCAGCCATATTAATACCTCCCTTATGGTATAATGGGAAGATTTGCTATTTTGCTCTCTGGAGCCTGCGGTAGACTGTGAGAAGCAGGGGGAGATAATCCCTCCGAAATACCTCTCAGCATGAGAAATCCGACACACACAAATACAAAGATTCACAGATGTAGCCAATACAAACTACACACAATCTCTTTAATGTAGTATCCCTTTGTTAACCCAAACAGCAAGGAATAACAGCGGGATACTACAGCAGAGATAACAAACTGGAATTGGATTGCTTTTGATTCACCGTGACCTCTGAAGTTCAATAAGAGCATCAATGAAAACTAAATGCACAGGGAAAACACAACGGTCGCAAAAAAAGGGGGCAAAAATTGATTTTCCAACAGCTGCAAAATGTAAACATACTGTCACATGAATAATTAATTTAAATATTAATTCATAAATTATAAACATAATATTTTATATTAATTTCATATTAATTCATAAATTAATGTTCAAATGAATTATTTGTTTGAATAACAAATCTAAATAATTCATAAATAAAAGTTTATGTATAATGTATATATCAATCATTTGTATGCTAAGTTTAGATTATTTATGTGAATAATTGTGAGTTTGTAATTTACAAAATTATATATACACAAATATACATACACACACACACACACACACACATATATATATATATATATATATATATACTGTGTATATATATATATATATATATATATAAAAACACACACACAATTATACATACATACATACATACATACACACACACATATACAGTGGTGTGAAAAATTGTTTGCCCCCTTCCTGATTTTTTTTGCATGTTTGTCACACTTGTTGATGTTTCAGATCATCAAACAAATGTAATTATTAATCAAATATAACACAAGTAATGACGTAAAAGTAGATTACTTTTGGATTACTTTCACTGACGTAAAAGTTACTTTTACTGACGTAAAAGTAACACAGCATTTCAGAAAAAGAACATCATACCAACAGTAAAATATGGTGGTGGAAGTGTGATGGTCTGGGGCTGTTTTGCTGCTTCAGGACCTGGAAGACTTGCTGTGATAAATGGAACCATGAATTCTGCTGTCTACCAAAAACTCCTGAAGGACAATGTCCGGCCATCTGTTCATGACCTCAAGCTGAAGCGAACTTGGGTTCTGCAGCAGGACAATGATCCAAAACACACCAGCAAGTCCACCTCTGAATGACTGAAGAAAAACAAAATGAAGACTTTGGAGTGGCCTAGTCAAAGTCCTGACCTGAATCCTATTGAGATGCTGTGGCATGACCTTAAAAAGGCGGTTCATGCTCGAAAACCCTCCAATGTGGCTGAATTACAACAATTCTGCAAAGATGAGTGGGCCAAAATTCCTCCACAGCGCTGTAACAGACTCATTGCAAGTTATCACAAACGCTTGATTGCAGTTGTTGCTGCTAAGGGTGGCCCAACCAGTTATTAGGTTTAGGGGGCAAGCACTTTTTCACACAGGGCCATGTGGGTTTGAATTTTGTTTTCCCTTCATAATAAAAAACTTCATTTAAAAACTGCATGTTGTGTTTACTTGTGTTATCTTTGATTAATATTTAAATTTGTTTGATGATCTGAAACATTAAAGTGTGACAAACATGCAAAAAAATAAAAAATCAGGAAGGGGCAAACAATTTTTCACACCACTGTATACATATATAAAATTTTGTTCATTGGTTTCACTGAACTACAAAATAATGTTAAGCTTTATAAAGAACTACAAAGACTTATAAAGAATGTGACATGCTTTTCCAGATGAATGTATACACATTCCAATATTCAATACTCAGATATTAAAGGTTGTAGGTATGAACCTTGTGACGGTCAACTGATGCCACTGTGTCCTTTAACAATACATTTAACACCTTTATTATCACTGTCTCGATTGTTTAAAATGGACCTCCTTCCTAAAATACAAAAGGCAGCTATATATTTTTGATGTATAAAGATCCAATTTATACTGTGGAAAAAATAATTATGTAATATCATTATATTATTTTTATATTCTTCAATATTATTCTTTAATATTGTCTTTTATGTAGACCCCCTAGCACTTTCCTGGAGCACAGTTTAAAAACCCTTTGCTAAACGACAAAATCTGTTAGACTTTTACAATACCTTTGCTTTGCCGGTGCTCTGTAAGATGTGGACCAGAGCGCAGGCCATCTCCTCTTTGTTCTTGACGCTGATGACCGGCTCCAGCACAGAGCAGATCAGCATGTAGTTGTTGGTGGTGTACTCTGCAAACTCTTTGTAGAGCTCCATGGGCAGGATGTTCATGCTCTGGTACCGGGCCTTGATGCGGACCATGGGACCAGCCGTTTTCCCTTTCCCTGGATTGGGCTGGCTAACTGGGTACCATTTCTCGACCAGCTGCCTGCTCATGACATTCACCACTGGAATGCTCACCAGCCCCACGTAGTTGTTCTTGTCCTTTTTCTTCTTCTTGTCCGAGTCCCTATAGAGATGGACGGTGATGTTCTGGACAGTAGGGAGGTTATTGAACTCAAAGTGTTCACCCCAGAAGACGTTATCCGTCTTCAGCTTGCAGGTGGTGCGGGCATAGAGGCTGTCGTCCAGGCAGAGCTCACAGAAGTACTTTTTCTTGGCCGGAAGGTCCTTAGCTTCGATGATCCACAGCTGGAGTGTATTCTCAACCCGCCGACTGTTGTCCTAGAGACGGAAGGGCATTGTGAGGTCAGTGGACTGTTAGGCTGCCATGTCACGGCTGTAACGGATTATTACCGCATCGGTGTGGCATCTAACAGGGTCAGTGATTTAGAGATGACGTGATTAAATACCCTCTGCTTCAGATCACCCACCCTTGGCTAGAAATTAAAAGGCCCTTTATTTCAGATCACTTCATGTCCTTCCCATAAAGATAGCAGGACGGTGCTGTAAATACTGTGTGACATCATTCAGCAGTTAATGTCATTCACTGGCCTTTTTTTAATAGAATAGTCTTTCCAGTGTGAAGCCATGTGGTTAAATATACGAGGGACGGCCATAAAGTTGACCTGCATCATGCTGCAGTTAAGGTTAAGCTTTTGTTGGACTATAATAGAGGTTAATTTATAGATATCCCTCCTTCCTCTTATAACTTAGGAGGCAGTGGAGGATGAGATCAGAATAAAACTAAATGTCAGTTATTTCTGAGGCCACAGACCATCGTGAATCACTGAACTGAACAGACTAAAGCCCTCCCTCACCAGCGGTATACAGCAATTCTTGTCCCTCCACACTGCCCCGCCCACAATTAGTGATGTCATGTTGTTGTTACCCGTTTTATTTTCATTAATCATGCAGCCCTAGGCTGTATAATAGAGATGTAATGGTTAAAGTTACTCACGATTTGGTTTTAGAGTCACGGTTTTGGTACGGTTCGGTATGTGCTATGTTTAAGGAAGAAACTATACTGGCAAATAAAAATAAAGAAAATAAGAACGAATAATCTAACTACAAACATCAGCACAAATAAATACAATAGAGCAAAGATACAGATAAAATAAACGGTGCTTTTCAGGTTTTTAGGTCTAACATTAGTTTTTAGGTACAGAAATTGAATAGAGTATTCAAATGTATAAAGTAGTGATAATGATTAATCACATCCAAAATAACAGTTTTTATTTACATAATATATCTGTGTATAATGTAAATATTTATTATGTATATGTAAATACACACACATACAGTATATATTTTTAAAATATTTACATGTATTTAAATATAAATATTTATATTCATTTAATTTATATTAAATAAATATTTTTAATATATAAACATAACATATTTTTCTTAAATATCTTCATGCATGGGTGTGTAGTGATATATACATAGTAAATGTACACAGCACACACACATGTACTATGTAAACAAAAACTTTTATTTTGGATGCGATCAATCATTCGACACCACTAGTATAAAGTAATCACATTGCATATTTGACTGCATAAATTATATATTCATCCTTATTAAAGTTACATAGGCTATTCAGTAAAGAACAGTGAGTGATTTCCTTGTTTTTGTTGTTTGATTGACATTAAAAAAGTCCTGTAACTTTAAGACAATGCACGGATCCAGTACACTGATAAATAATACATTATACATAATAAATAATAACACAGCTTCCATTTTTGAGTGAACTATGCCTTTAAAGGGGTCATATGATGCGATTTCAAGTTTTCCTTTCTCTTTGGAGTGTTACAAGCTGTTTGTGCATAGATAATATCCCTGAAGTTGCAAAGACTAAAGTCTCAAAACCAAAGAGATATTCTTTATAAAAATTAAGACTCGACCACGCCCCCCTAAAACGGCTCATTCAAACACGCCCCCACATCTCTACGTCACGGTGTGGGGAGATTTGCAAAACAGCGCCCAAATGTATACGCAATGAAAGAAGGCGGGACTTTTATTCTCGCTGTAGTATTGTTGCTGCCACCAGCGCCATGTACTGGAGACACTGTGTTTCGTTGCGAAAGCGAAACTACTTTGTTTGGGCTTCCAAAAGAGGACACAACTAGAAATCAGTGGTTAAGTTGTATTTACAACACTGTTCCAGAACAGTTCAACCCAAATATTCGAGTGTGTGCAGCACATTTTACGGAGGACTATTTCCTGAACCTGGGAGTAGCCTGCCAGCTGTGCTCAAAGACTGTTTCTATAAAGTGGGGCAATTCCAACTTTGCAAGGACTGTCTGGTGCTTCTGACTCACGGCCTGTAAGTATATTTTCATATTTAAAACATACTTTTGCGATGCAACGCGCTGCGTAAAAACACAGTATAAGGCATTATAATCAGTAATTACGTCCCCACTGGATGCAACAAATGCCTCGTTTGTAATGGGTTTTATTGTTTTTGTGTTGTCACGCCGGGACACGGCATCACAATACGGTAAGGAGCGTAACATTTCCGTCTCACGCTTGAGGTATTTGGCCAATCACAATGCACTGGATAGCTGGCCAATCAGAGCACACCTCGCTTCTCAGAACGATGAGCTTTGTAAAAATAGGTGGGGCATAGAGGAGCAACAATAATGTACAGTATGTGGAAAATAATGTGTTTTTTGAACCTTAAACCGCATAAACACATTGCATTACACCAAATACACAAAATAATGTTCTTTTTAGCAACGTCATATGACCCCTTTAAGGCTTGATGGATGAATTGCTCTTTAACAGCAGATGACTGTACTAAAGGCATTGGGCATTGTGTAGGGCTCTAGTGCTCATGGATATTCCCACACAAATAAACACCCACTAAGGTAATTGATTTTGCATCTCGGTATTGAGGTGCTCCATTGTGCGCCCTCATCACAGATAATGAACTAATTAAGCAGACAGAAATGGGCCTCTGCCGCAGAAGCTAATGCCTGAGCTATGATCATCTCCACACTACTACAGCATCAACATCTGTCTGAAAGCATCATCTGTTCACGGCAAAGCTCTGTAAAGCCTGGCTCTGGTGTTCACCTCAGAAACCCACTGAGTAATTAAAATGTAAGACTGAGCGATGGGGAGACATTAAAGACATCCCCAGGCAAGCTGTGAAGAAGGCAAATATAACTTGAAGGTTGTGCTTGAATTTTTGTTCCAATCTAATTAATCATTAATTTGCTTAATCATTGATTGGTGAAATGAGCTGTCAGATGAGATTTTTTTTCTTGGCACGCTCAAAGTGGCCATATGTTTTGCTGTTTCTCTCCTGCGTCTCATGTGCTTATATCAAAGAGCGATGGAAAAAACTGCTCTGAATTTCATCATTCTTACAGATGCAGAAACATTATTTGATGTCTCTTTTTTTCTTTGCATTGAGTTGCATTTCTTCAGTAATAAATCAAAGCATCTGCATCAGGTATGATTTTAGCCTATGCAGGTATAAAAGCACCTCTGCAGAAAGGCGAGTTTACCTTATTAGGGTGGATTGCCCGTCGCAGGTTCTCCATCCATTTGTCTCTCTCTGCGGCCGAACGACAGGAAAAGCACTTACTACCTGTGGAGGTGCTCACCTGGAAAAAAGGTTGATAATTGTAAGCTTGCTGCAACAATCTCATGGCTTCCAGCTTGCTTCCAACAAAAGCAAACCTGTACCATGTTTTAATGTCATTTGAAAATGTTACAAAATGAAAAAATGAATCACATTTACTGACAGATATTTTGGGTAAAAATACAGCATTTTAAAAAAAAAATGTTCAGAAATCTGGATATAGACAATCACACATGTTCTGAACATGAATCACAAGCTATTAAAAGAGATCTGAATTTAATCAAAATTTAATCAAACTGAATAAATTCTGCTCAATACAGATTTCCCAGGTTTGATTAAATTCCTTCATTTGATTTGATTCTGAATTTGATTGTATTCTGGTTTAATCCACAAGCTCCTGATTTGATATGATTCTGATTCGATATGATTCTGATTCAGGGTTTCTGCAGGTATCATCAAATCTAATTTAATGCTTTTTAATGCCTGTTTAATGCCATAATATTATTTAAATTTAAAATAAATGTTTTTTTTTATGTGAATATCTGTTAAAATGTAATTGATTTCTGTGATCAAAGCTGAATTTTCAGCACCATTACTCCAGTCTTCAGTGTCACAAGATCTTTCAGAAATCATTCTAATATGCTGATTTTCTGCTCTGTTATGATTATTGGTGCTCAATCATTAATAACGGTTCTTATTATTATCATCAATATTGAACACATTTTTTCTGCTTTATATTTTTGTGTAAATCATGATACATTTTACTTTTCAACATAAATTTAATAAATTTCAGCATAAATATTTGTAAATTTATAATACCTATTTATTATAAATAATTTTTTTATAAATCAGCATTTATTTGAAATAAAATCTTTTGTAACATTACAAATGTCTTTACTGTCACTTTTCATCAATTTAATTTGTCCTTGTTGAATAAAAGTATAGTTTTTTTATTGTATTTTTGAAGGGTAATATATTGTGGTTTGTTTCCACAAAAAACAAAAAAAAAACAACAAAAAAGAATAAGCACAACTGTTTTCTATATTGATAATCAGAAATGTTTGTTGAACAGCAAATCAGCATATTAGAATGATTTCACTGAAGACTGGAGTAATGATGCTGAAAATTCAGCTTTGAATCACAGAAATAAATATTTTAAAATGTATTCACAAAAAAACTGTCATTATAATTTGAAATAATATTTCACAATATTACTGTTTTTATTGTATTTTTGATCAAAAAAATGTAACTTTAGTAAGCATAAGAGACTTCTTTCAAAAACATTAAAAAATCCTAATGATCCCAAACTTTGACCAGTTATAGGCCTATGTTTTAAATTAACCATTCAATTTGACAATAATGCAATGATGATAATCTTGGATATGTGAGAAAATCTACATAATTTAAACTATCACTTCTATATCAGTTCTTACTAACTGAAATCAGCATATTTGTGATATTAAATTGATTTCCAAGGTGTTTTTTTTTTTTTATACAGAAAAGACAATTTTTTAATTTTTTTCCTAATCTAATTAAAATGATCTTATTATCTTTCATATCAAATTCTTACATTTCATTAATGAATTTACATTTAGATTGTAAAATTACAGCTACCCGAATAATGTTATGAGCTTAGTGTTTTAAATTATTTTTAATATACAAATATGAAAAGTTGGAAAAAATGCAATGATACTTTAAAATATGAGAGTAAACTGCCAGTAGGTGGCGTCAAGTGACTGTTAATTAGCGAACATTTAAATTATTAGTTCAAGCGATTCATTCAGACGACTGATTCATTCAAGAATCAAGCAAGTGTCTATCTTTATGAATGGATCACTGAATCATTGACTCAAATGATTAATTCAAAAGCGTTGAGTCATGCAGTAACGAAACACTGCTGTGTGCTGCTCTGAGATTAGTGAATGATTATCACTCGTTTATAGAGTGAATAAAATCAATGTCAAATCTGCAATCGTGCTGATATTCGGGAATCAACACTCTCTTGGTGGTCTCATGTTGCTTAACTAGGCTACATCATATGGTATAAATATAAAAACTCATTTTTTTTCCACAGTATGTTTGTTCTATGAGTTGTCTGTGCTGTTGCGCTCATTTGTTTTGATTTCTCCACGAGATTTTCATGTGCGACCTTGTTACTCTCAATACATTATTCATTATCAGTCGATATTCACCCTGAATGTAATAAAATCAGAATCATTCTCGCTGAAATTACGCAATTGCACTACACAATTTCTTTCTGAATTTACAAAATTAATATTCTCTGCTCTTAGTTTTACTCCAGTCCGGCGCTGTCCAAACATCCGGCGTTACGGTCAGTCCGCTGCGACCAGAGGCGATTACCAAACTGTTCCGCGTGTGTATCACACCAATGTACATATTTTGCGACAGCAAATTAAAAAGTTATTAATTATGAAGGCGCTATATTCAAGTAAACTGGCATTATTTTTATTCAAAACCATCTAAAAAAAAAAAATAATGCCTGTAGAATTAAATTTAATGACTTTTAATGCTATTTAAGGCCTTAATTTTAGCAAAATCCATATAATGACTTTTAATGCTTTTTAATGCCCCGCGGAAACCCTGTGATTAAATTATGGCTTAATCCATCAGCTTTTGATTTGATTTGATTATGGTTTTGATTACATTTAAAATAATTTGCATACATTTCAGTTATTCATTCGCTCTTTTTTTTAATTTTTATTGAAAAATTGTTCTCCACTAAAATTCTAATTATTCATTCAAAATCAAAACTGGGATTTTAAAAATCGATTTTAGGACTGTTCAATTAAGATCACGATTAAATGGAAATCTATATAATTACTTTTTGCCGGAAACTTGCCTGTTTAGAACCACTGTCTTATGAATGATGATATACTGTAATATTGAATTTAAATGAAAATGTACTAAGGGTTGAGAGAGATCAGATCAGTGAATTTATTGATGCATATAATGTAAAACAAGTGAAAGAGGTGTCTATACCTCAAAGCAGTAATCTTGCCCGAGGATGGAGCTGTGCACTGGTTTAATAAGAACCTCCTCTTCCATGCTGAGGTCCAGAGCTTCTACTGCACTGCTGGGACTGAGCAAAGACTCGTGAGAGCGCGACTCCTTCAGCCTGGGCATCAGATGAGACCTGAGACAGGAACACACACCAATCAGTGACACAAGTGTCTCTCTTGTACACACACACTTTCAATACACACATAATCATTTATCTTGAAAACAAGACAAGATAACCGACTGGGTTTATTTATGGCAACCACAAAGCAAGTGTTATCACTGCCTAAATTGCAGGTGTAATATGAGGACACGTGTTCTGGTCCTATTCACAGACAGTATGCTGAGACAACAGAGTCCGTTGGCAGCCTTAAAGAGATATACAGGACACAGCAGTTTTGAGGATCAAAGAATAATGGATAAACCTCAACAACATAGTTTGAGTCTGCAAAGTGTGAAGACAGCAGCAATAATATATCAATAACAGAGGTCATACAGCAAATACTTCTGTAATATTACAGGTGCATCTCAATAAATTAGAATGTCGTGGAAAAGTTCATTTATTTCAGTAATTCAACTCAAATTGTGAAACTCGTGTATTAAATAAATTCAATGCACAAAGACTGAAGTATTTTAAGTCTTTGGTTCTTTTAATTGTGATGATTTTGGCTCACATCTAACAAAAACCCACCCCCCACAAATTAGAATACTTCATAAGTATAGACCAATTAAAAAAAAAAAAAAAAAAAAAAAAAGATTTTTTTTAGTGAATTGTTGGCCTTCTGGAAAGTATGTTCATTTACTGTATATGTACTCAATACTTGGTAGGGGCTCTTTTTGCTTTAATTACGGCCTCAATTCAGCGTGGCATGGAGGTGATCAGTTTGTGGCACTGCTGAGGTGGTATGGACGCCCAGGTTTCTTTGACAGTGGCCTTCAGTTCATCTGCATCTTTTGGTCTCTTGTTTCTCATTTTCCTCTTGACAATACCCCATAGATTCTCTATGGGGTTCAGGTCTGGTGAGTTTGCTGGCTTCTCCACCCTTCCTACAGACTCTAGGACCTTGGTTTCCAAATGAAATACAAAACTTGCTCTCATCTGAAAAGAGGACTTTGGACCACTGGGCAACAGTCCAGTTCTTCTTCTCCTTAGCCCAGGTAAGACGCCTCTGACGTTGTCTGTGGTTCGGGAGTGGCTTAACAAGAGGAATACGACAACTGTAGCCAAATTCCTTGACACGTCTGTGTGTGGTGGCTCTTGATGCCTTGACCCCAGCCTCAGTCCATTCCTTGTGAAGTTCACCCAAATTCTTGAATCGATTTTGCTTGACAATCCTCATAAGGCTGCGGTTCTCTCGGTTGGTTGTGCATCTTTTTCTTCCACACTTTTTCCTTCCACTCAACTTTCTGTTAACATGCTTGGATACAGCACTCTGTGAACAGCCAGCTTCTTTGGCAATGAATGTTTGTGGCTTTCCCTCCTTGTGGAGGGTGTCAATGATTGTCTTCTGGACAACTGTCAGATCAGCAGTCTTCCCCATGATTGTGTAGCCTAGTGAACCAAACTGAGAGACCATTTTGAAGGCTCAGGAAACCTTTGCAGGTGTTTTGAGTTGATTAGCTGATTGGCGTGTCACCATATTCTAATTTGTTGAGATAGTGAATTAGTGGGTTTTTGTTAAATATGAGCCAAAATCATCACAATTAAAAGAACCAAAGACTTAAACTACTTCAGTCTGTGTGTATTGAATTTATTTAATACACGAGTTTCACAATTTGAGTTGAATTACTGAAATAAATGAACTTTTCCACGACATTCTAATTTATTGAGATGCACCTGTACTCCTAAATCAGCGGAAATAAACAATTTCAAATCGAGTCAATTGCAATTTAAACTTAAAACTTAAAATAAATTACAATAAACAAGAGTGAAAATCTGAACTGGGTCAGAAAAAATGTCCTCAAAATGTTCTGTATTATATGAGACATATATATATATTGCATAAAGGCCTTAATTGCTCATTAAGGCATGTGAATGAACACAAGCTTGCTGTTCAGCATGTGTTGTATGAGCAAAGTGTTTATGTGATCCGATCACTACAGGTGTCATTAACTGAGCTGTCGGTTAATGTTAGTGTGCACAGAAACTGATTAGTGCTCTGACAAGATAATTAGTGCCTTTTTCAAACTGTTAATTATCTCTTAATAATCTAAAATAGAATTTAGAAAATCTCTGCCATACATTTCAATATTTGTTAACTTGCAAAGAAAAAAGTGAGAAAGGTACCAGATCATAGAGGAAGTTATGTGTGCTTGCATGCATGTGTGAAGAATGAAGCCATTTAAGATGCCAGTACCACTTGTGTCACACCAATTCAACACGTTCCGCATCCATAATAAACAGTGATGGGAGATAGCAAGCATATCATTGGAAAATTCAACATATTTACAGCTGTAATTAGAGCAGGAGATCTCATCTAAGATGAAGCCTGTGTTGGTCTGAACTGACGTTAATTAGTGTTTGCTACAAAGCAGATCTGGGAACGGTTCCACTACTCATTCCTTCATGTCAGCTGGAGAGAGACGTGCACAGAACACTCTTCATCTTCTGATCTCCAAGGAATACATCACACAAAAATGAAAATTCTGTCATTATTTACACACCCCAATGTTGTTTTGCAGCATACCCCCTAAAAATTGTATTGCTGTGCATCTGGCTGTGATGAAGGTTTAGTATAGTAGGTTAGGTAAATGAAGTGAGTGAAGTGACGTGTGGCTAATTTGTGCTCTGCATTTAACCCATCCAAGTGCACACACACAGCAGTGAACACGCACCCGGAGCAGTGGGGAGCAGTTAGGGGTTCGGTGCCTTGCTCAATATTCTCACCTCAGTCGTGGTATTAAAGGTGAAGAGAGTACTGGTTATTCACTCCCCACACCGACAATTCCTGCCAGACCTGAGACTCGAACCCGCGACCTTCGGGTTACAAGTCCGACTCTCTATCCATTAGGTCACGACTGCCCCCAAAGACATTAGAATATAGATTAAAATGTGACCCTGGACCACAAAACCAGTCATAAGGGTCAATTTTATGAAATTGAGATGAATAAATAAGCTTTCCATTGATGTATGGTTTGTTATGATAGGACAATATTTGGCCGAGATACAACTATTTGAAAATCTGGAATCTGAGGGTGCAAAAAAAAAAAAAAATCAAAAGTTCTTAGCAATGCATATTTCTAATCAAAAATTAAGTTTTGATATATTTACAGTAAGAAATTTACAAAATATCTTCATGGAACATGATCTTTACTTAATGTCCTAATGATTTTTGGCATAAAAGAAACATCAATAATTTTGACCCATACAATGTATTTTTGGCTATTGCTACAAATATACCCCAGCGACTTAAGACAAAATGGCTTCAGTTCAGTTCACAAATGACTTCAGTTCATGGTAATGGATATGATAGTGTTAATGTATTTGTCTGGATGGAATATATCTACTACCCTGCTGCTGCTGTTGGTTACTGCTGTAGTTATAGATTATTGCTGCTGCTGCTGCATGCAAGTACAGGAACTTGCTACTGCCAATGCATACGGCGATACGTGCTGTGAGTATTTAAAACATACTGCTGCTGCAAAAATAACATATAAAATAACCTGTAGCATATCTATACAGGTGGAGGTGGGAAAGGAGGAGGGTTTCAGAGGAGCTCATTGCAACATGAACCAATCAGCTTGTGCTAGGGCTGTGCAATTAATCGCATGCGATTGTCGTGTGCATCTCGTCAGTAAAGCCGGTTCTGTGATTAGTAGTAAATCTCCATCACGTGCTTTCAGATGGAGCGGCATTTAATACAACAGAGCGTAGTTCACCAACAAGCTACGCAATATGGCGTTCATAATTGCAGACGAATCGCGTGCAATTATGAAAGCGATTCTGCGTAGCTTGTCAGTGAACTACGGCTCGGCATATTAAATGCCGCTCCATCTGAAATCACGTGATGGAGATTTACTACTCAGTCACTGAATCAGACATCACAGCTCGCTAATGTTGTTGTGCAGACAAAACTGGCATGCGTGCCATACTTCCATACTTCTTTTGTATGGAAAAAGAGCAGCTCGGACATTCTGCTTAACATCTAATTTTGTGTTACATAGAAAAGAGAAACAAACATAGAACTGGAATGACATGGGGGTGAATAAATTACAAATTTTTGGGTGAAATCTCCCTTTTAATCAGTTTAGTAAGTAACTAACACACGGTCAATTTTTGACCTCTTGTTAAATGTGATGCTGGTGATGCTCTCTTAACATAAACCCACATTTCCCTCCACACAAAGAGACAATTAAATCTACTATGAAGCGACCCACATCTCTCTCTATAAACAATCATCATCAACAGTTTGTTGCTCTGTGTATCTCATAAATTATTTACTATTCTTTATTACCCCGAACTCTTTATTTACCTCCCTTCCCCCTCTCCTTTGTTTTCCTTTCATTGCACTCTCCTTCTTTCTCTCCTCCACAAAGATCTTCAGAGGTAAGACTATACTCCTGAGACCAGTCTTGTCTCTTAACCACTGAGGCTTCAGAGAACAAAATGTGTGAGTGTGTGTGTGTGTGTGTGTGTGTGTGTGTGTACAAACTGGTTTATTTCTGATTGGCTGAGGTGAAATGAAGCAGAGGGCTCTGAGAGTAATTGGAGCAGAGGGGATTGTGGGATTGATCCATGCTTGAAGCAGCATTAGAAAGAAAGAGTATCAAGCTAGCAGTCCAAACGACAGGTTGAGCTCCAGAACAAGGAGAAACCAACGTCAGTTTTCCTGACCGGGAAGCATTGATGGGATGACACTGACAGGAAGTATTGGAAATAGCTGTAAAAAACCAGCTTCAGTGAAAGGATGTAAGAGGAGAGAGAAAATATAAAGAAACAGTGTGTGTGTTGGGGGTTCATCTGAACTGTCGTCAATCACTTAGTTACTGGATATGAAACTTTCAACATCAAAACAATGTTCTAAAAATGACCTTTTTTTAATGAAACAGAAAGTTTCCTTGAGTAGGACTTAATATTAGCTCTTCAAGACTATCGTGAGAGAAAAAGGGATCAGGAGTGAAAATACCTGAGAATCTCTTTTTTTGGTCAGCAAGTTTGGAAGGGGATCAAGTGCCACTGAAACAGAGAACGGTTCAGCACTTTCCATGGACTCATATAAAGCTTAACTTTCCTTTTGAAGATGAGAAATATCTCATCATTCAGAACTTTCTATGTAACACAAGACAATAACTCGACCACTTTTTAACCATGAATATGAAGGGAGTGCATTAAAGGAATAGTTCACCCCAAAATGAAAATTCTGTCATTAATTATTCACCCTCATATCATTCCAAACCCGTAAGACCTTTGTTCATCTTTGGAACACAAATTAAGATATAGCATAGCAATGCAACTGACAAGTTCAAGGCCCAGAAAGGGAGTAAGGACATTGTTAAAATAGTCCATGTGACATCAGTGGTTCAACCACTGTTTTATGAAGCTACGAGAATCCTTTTTTCACGCAAAAAAAAAACAAAAAACAAAAACAAAAATAATGACTTCATTCAACATATCTTCTCTGTCGTGTCAGTCTCCGGTCAAAATCACATTAAAAATGTTATCCTGAGTACAATCATATCTAATTTTAGAAATAATGTTTTTAAAGGACACCCAAGAAGAGCACTTTCTCATTTGTACTAATAAGATGTAACAGCACATTCTGGATCATCTTAATATTGCCACTGGGCAAATCAGAGTGAAGTGCATTCTGGGAGTTAGAGGTGAGCCTAAGAGAGGAAAAAGGACATGTTCAGACAAGAGGATCGTGCCGAGGTGTACCCTATGAGGAATGTGTGTATGTTTACTCGTCCTTGGCTGTCTACGTGTCGAAATAAGTCTGATTTAAAGGTAAGTGAGACTAATAAGGAGATGGATGTAGAACACCAACACATGGAAACACACCCACTACTCCACATGGAGTGTGTCTCTAGAAGGTTAACTGTCACATCAGTCTAGCAGAATGAATGTTAATGTCAGTATTGGAGGCAATGAACGACACCGTATGAATGATAATACAGTCGCTCTAACTGTGTTCACTGTGTGTGTGAAAGAGAGAATGTATTTTAGCCTGCTAGTGTGATGTTGGCACGCTCAGTGATGTGGTGTGCATGCTTAATGGCATGTGTTACAAGCTCTTTCATGTTATGCATCTCCTACCAATGAAAGCGAGTGTGTGTGAGTGTGCTTTTGAGGTAGGGAGGTATTAACACAAAAACTGAACTGAACAGCTCACCTCCAAATACTTATCACCTCAAACAGAGCAGCACACACATGCAGTCTGCTGAGAAGCAACTGACCCGTTTGTCCTTGGAAAAGAATCCTTTTCATAACACTTTGCCATTTTCTCTCTTTATCTTTCATTTACTCATTTTTTGCTCCACATTTACCCAAAATCCTCTTCTTCCCAAATGGATTCATCCCCAGCACACACACACTTCCTGTCTTCACAGCTCTCTGTAAATATTTCAGACACTGCACCAGACATAAGTCACACTTCACCATCCATCCCTCCTTTTCTGTTCTTCTTTTTATCTCAGACCGATTCATTTTTTGGTCCTAGGCCATATCTTCAAAAAAATAAACAAATCAATGGAATAAACCAAATATATTTGAGTCTGAAAATAAACATAAAAAAGAGGTGATAGTACCATGATAAAAGCATATTGCAAATGGCTTTTTATTATTTTTTTATTTCCATGACAGCATGTAAAAGTAAGAAAGGAGAACGGAGATAGAGATGCTCTATAAATAAACATTTTGAACTAATACAAGTGACAGACTGATAGAAGAAAAGAAGATTACGCTCTCAGGGCTACAGACTGCTTTGCAACTAAAAGTGATAATTTTTGGTATCAGAATTGTAAGAAAATTAATGATTCTGGATTATTTTTATGATTCTTTCTGTATTTTTGAGGAAGAAATATTTGGACAAAAGAAATGCAACTCCATTGTCCAACAATGAGATCACTTTGATAATGAAAACAATTAACATTTTTTTTTTTTTTTTTTGTAAAAGCAGAATAAATTCAACTCAATAATAGGCCTAACAACACATGACAATAACAAATACTAAAAACATTCAATTTCAATAATTCATTAAGTAACTACAGTGATTTCTGAAGTCTCAAAAGCTGTAGGTACAACATCACAAGCCAGATTGTAAGCTACAGGGTATGTGTTTGATTCACTAAAATGAACCAGTTCATCCAAGTCAGGGAGAGAATCATAGCAACCTGTGGCTAAACAACAAATACATGCAATGAGGTCACCCAGCAATACCAGACTCAAAATCAATATGTAGCTTTTTATAAATAGGAGAACCAGGAGAGAGTCACTTGTCTTGTTCTCTAAATTTAACAAAAGATTTATAGCACATCAGGCAAAAAGATGGCAATAAATTGTCGTCTTCTCAGTGAGAGCGTGAAGAGAGTTCACACCCTGACCAGTTATGTTAGATCTCCTGCTAAGGACTGAACACTAGTATCAGAAGACTAAACATATTTGACAAATTAGAGACTGTTTGTGATGCCAATTCAACCTCAATACCACCACAAGAGCTGCTTGGTATGAAACAAAAATAAAATCAATTAATTTAAAGATTTGATTCTTGTTAATCAACTCGAACTGTCATATAAATAAAAAACACAATGTTAATAACATTGTCAATAATAAAAAAAAAATAAAAAAAAACATACACAAATATATGAAAATGCATTTTCCACAATAATTACTCCATATGCAAAGATAAAGATATTTACAAGCCAGTAGTGATGTGCTGATATTACAGTTTTAACTATATGATAAACTGTTAATTACTAATTATTATTAATTAACCCAAATTTTTGTCAGAATAAATAAAAGTAAAACACTAAAATTATTAATTTAGGTATCACAACATTATAATGTACAGCATGAAAAATGGACATTGATTTTGCAAGATTTAACAGTGCTATCAAATGTGGTGTTTTTAAAGATTAATCTTCACATTAGACAGCGACGGAATTAATCTAAATATATAAAAAAATAAATAAATAAAAGAAACAGGAGAAATGGTTATGACCAATTATACAAATATTCAATATCGACTGATATGATGAAAAATAATCTGTTACACTGGCTGACAACCAATATGACGCTGGTATTGTGCAATGTGTATCCCTAATAACTAGTAAATATATGAACTGTACTGTTGCAACAAACCCCAGTTATCCACACTGACCTCCCAGTAGAATTTGAAGAAGAGAATTACAATTAGAACAGTTGGGTGGGCTTTTACTGTTTTTACTGCATTTTGGGAAACTCGATGCACCGATAGGGCCAGTTTTGTAGACATTGAAAAAAGAAATCAAGCTAATCCAATGAAGCCTAGTTGATCCCACATTGAAGTCAGAAATAGTACGAGTTGGATTAATCAGTGTAAGGAAAATCCACTAAAGATTTATCTCTAATTGCAAGTATGAATTTACATTTGAACTGTTCAGGGATGCTGAATGTGGAAGTGTTCTACATTTACTACAACCCCAAAAAGATCAATAATCAAATGTGCTATGGAAATGTGCTCTTTAAGTTTATTACATTTCAGTTCATCAATAAATTCTTCATCCCCTGCACTCACAGTGCCCTTAGCAAGGGTAGAAACACTTACAACAAAATACAGTTCACAAATTAAAGCAACCTTGAACACGACATGAAAGAAATGGGAGGAGAAAGAAAAACAGGAAGATGTGCAGGGACATGCTCCCAAACACATAGGCCATCACAGCTCTTACACACACTGCTTGATACACACAATTCAGCCTTTCAGAGCACACATCACAGGCTCTTTTCAAATGCATGGAGTGTGGGTGTATGGAGCTCACATAGAAACAAAAAGTTAAGGTCATGAGCACACACAAACACATCTAGCAGGGTGGCTGAAGACTGAAATGCGACCTTACAGATGCACATGTACACATCTTTACACTTGCAATAAAGACATTTCTCTGGTCTGATAAATGCTAAAGTTATGTGAGGTCACTGAAAAATCTAATGTCACAGCTGATAGATTGACAAATGTTATTGAGTGGGCATTAGAACAGTTGTTATTTCCAAAATTACATTTTTAAAATAAAATATAATGTATATTTTTTTAGCAATGACGGTTTATGCTAAAAAAGAATATACTGTATACATTGTGTAAGTGGTTCAAGTAGCAATGTCAGCTGGCATAACTAAAACTGAAAAATAACTAGTTTAAAAAAAAATAACAGCTTTCATAAGACACTGAATACATTAAAACAGCCTTTAATCATTGCATACTGCTATGGCTAAAATCACAATGTCAATTAATGCAGTATATGATTAATCATGCAGCCTGAGGCTTTGCTGTCATTACTGTGTTCCCATTTAGAGAGAGAGAGAGAGAGAGAGAGAGCGAGAGAGAGAGAGAGAGAGAGATCAATGTACTAGGCTATTTCGTTGCTTGGGTTTGGCTCTACCCTTGAATGGACCGCAACTACGGAAAGGTGAGAGTTTCCATGGCAACTAGCCAACAGGTACAATTTTAGCCCACCAAAAAAGAGCACAGCCCATAATGATCTACGGCACAGGAAATCATCACATTTAGTGAAAATGAAAAAAGAAAATTTTGATAAATTTATCCAGTTTTTAGCTGTCCTTCAGGTTTGTAAAATCTGTTCGGTACTGCACTCGTATTAAGCGGTTCAAATAAAAAAAAAAAAAACAATGAGAAGACCTTAAACAACAAGAAGAGTGAAAGAGCATAGGATAGTAACCACTTTATATACACATTAATGGTTCAACATTGTGATTTTCATTCATTCATTCATTCATTCATTCATTCATTCATTCAATTCCAAAATACATTTGGTTCCCCTAACTGGATATTTAAAATTTTAACTAAAATATTTGTTTGAGGTCAGAGGCAGACATAAAAGAAAGTCAGCAATTATAGCATCAGTATTTTTTTATTTAAAAAAAAAAAAAAAAAAAAAAAACTACTTAGGTAATTAAAACTTCAATTCTAATTCAATTCTTCAATTATAATTAATTGAATTGGGACAGAGTGACAGAATGAATGTTTGTTGCACATAAAATAATAATAATAATAATAATAATAATAATAATAATAATAATAATAATAATAATAATAAAACAGGGCAAATTACAGCAGCAATACGATATTACAGTTTGATTAGATATTCAAATTAGTATTTTTTTTTTACTGAGTACAAGCAGTTTACAAACAGTAGATGCACTTTTTCTACCTCAGATGTAACTGTTTCCTCGTCCCCTCTTGATATGCGCTTTAAAACACATTTTACGCATAAAAGATGGTCTACTCTAATATTTTTATTAAACCAAAACAAAATATATCCATCATTCCAAAACCATTCATACAGTATGTGATTTCATAAAACATAACAATGGACATCACCATCAAATGTCAACTGAACACTGTGTTCAAAACAAGCTCAAATCCATAGTCTAAAGAATGGACAGATTTACTTACACTGAATTGTGATTAAACCCAGCTCCATCAATCCTTTCTCATGCCACTACCGTATGCAAGCACATTTCTGTGTTTCCGATCTGAATTTGCGTTTGGCTACATGGACTGTTAAGGGGAATTCTGTGGGATCTCTGGCTTCCTTGCTGTGTGCTGGAGAGGGAACTTCCCATGGGATAACTGATAACACACCTCCTCACTCACACGCCCCATTTAAACAGATAGCGCTCACTTTCCCACATCAAACTCAATAACATTTTAACTTTCCAGTACCACATCCCATGACTCTTTCATTGACCGTAGTTTCACTTTTCCTGATTAAGTCTTTTATTAAGCATGCTTAGTTGTATTTTCCCAAATTATGTAGTCGATTAATGGACTAAAGCATAAAAATTATTAGCTATATACATAATATGTATACAAATACATGTGGTAATGATCTATTAATAGGAAAAATACAGTATATGAAGGCAAAATATGCGTATACCTGTTTGGACAGGTATACTCACTGTCTTTGTTTTTTTTTAAACATTGAGATTACAGAGAACAGAGCAGAGCATAGCAAAGATTTACATTTTGTTATGATGCAATTCCATTAAAATAACCATGTATTTGTGCATTTTAATTTTACTTGATAGACAGCAGAACATTTTTTTTTTTTTTTTGCATGGTTGAAATTAACTTAATATTAAATGTTTAATTTTTGTACAACGCATATTTTGGGATTTTTCACAATTATTCTGAGATTAAACAATACTTGGCGGAGCCCCTGCAGTGCCACCACCGACCCCCATTTCACACCCCTGCAACAGGACCAACATTTCCATCAGGATTTTGAATGTCGTGAAAAACAGACCTCTCCACCATTTCATTTTTAGTCCATTTTGTGCATAAAGTAAGGGAGGGAGGATATGATTTAGCTTTCATGCAAAGGCTTTACACACAAACTCCTGCCCTCGCATCTAACATTAACACACGGGCCAAATGGACAATTTCACAGTTATATCATAGCAGAGAAACACATAGGCGATGGATGCCAGCACCTCCATATGCATATAAAAAAGGAAATAAAGATTCAGTTTGTGCCAGGATGGAAAACATAGAGTGAAGGATGCTGGGAAAATTCAACACAATGACAGACTGAGGGAAGACTTGTCATTCTCAAGAGAAATGGGCTAAATGTACTAAACAACAAACAAATTAGCCTTAGCCTGAACGAATCTGTCTGAATAAGACAATACCACACATACACACAACGCCTTTGTCTTATCACAAGCAAACAGTTGAGCCCTTGGTGTTTACTGGGCAGCTGGTTAAAGGCTAACCAAAGGTTGCTCTGGACTGGCCACTTCCTTGTTTCAAACCACATAAACACACACACACACACACACACACTCAGTGACTTGCCAAGCTAAAACTGATTATGAAACATAAATCTATGACCCTGGTCTTCAATTTTGCTTTGAACAACTACACATATTGGGAAATCCTCTTAGAAGCTCATTTACATATAGAATAACTACACAGAGAATCACTTAACTGATTACAGTCATCTCATTTTTTTTTTACATTTTTCTATGCTAATGTAATTTTAAAATAACACAACACAACCCAAATAGATGGGTTTAAATGAAAGTCTTTGTCGTCATTTTCTCATGTGAATCATTCATGTGTGGATGTGTAAATGTGTTTACGTTCGCTGTCAAATTCATGTAAAAATTTTTGCACACTTAAGCGATTTTTCTTTTTCTGAAACTCTTTTCTCTGAAAGACTTTCTACGGATGAAAACAAAGCACATGCACAAACATGCAACCTTGGAAAGGAAATATTCCAGGCAAGTTCTTTCATGCCCATGAAAACATAAAAAGGAGAACGTAAAAAAAAAAGACGAAAGAGAAAGAGAGAGAGAGAGAGAGAGAGAGAGAGAGAGAGAGAGAGAGAAAAGCAGGACGTGATGAGGTTGAAGCATGAAGTCCTCAGTGACCTTCAACAAGAACAGGACTAGAAAGAACAGACATGACAAAGAGGTGGATTTTTTTCATCCATCATACTTTTTTATATGAAGACAGGAGACTGATTTCTGTAGAAACTTGTAAATTTATATACTTGGATTGTGAGGTCCATCAGCTGATACACACAGTGTTTGCACAGAATTTTGTTCAGTGTGTGCGCTTGCTGACTGAATTCTGCACTCTCCTGAATTCTCTCATCATAAGGAACAAAGTGCAGATGTACATACAATGAAAGTAAGAGATTCATAAATTTTTTTGCAAGGAGGGTGCACTCTTTGAAATCTAGTCATTTTAATAGGAATCCACATGATCAGGAATGTACATAACGGTAAAACATTTCCCCACACGGATTATGCATCCATTTCTTTGTGTGTGTGTGTGTGTGTGTGTGTGTGTGAAGTTGCAGCACTGACCAAGAGAATGCTAACACACTATTTAAACTTACAACTCAAATTGTGCAATATATATTATTAATAAATAGTATAATGTTCGTAAGATAACTATAAGATAACGTAAGATAACTATTTTACATTATATAAATAATAAATAGCAACTCCATTTTCCCTCTACGTTCTACACATTTTGCCAATATAAATGATTTGTTATGTCAATAAAACACATTAAACTGAAACTGATTATGAGATGAAAAGAGTTATAATTGTACAGCGTGTTTTATTTCCCTGGATTTGTCTCTACTCTCTCTCTCCTTTATGTGTGCAATTTAAGAATTACATAACCGCAGTCGGCCACCCTGCCCAAGCCAGGCCATTAACTATTCCATCCGTTCATCTATTCATCTCTCATCCCTCACTCCTCCTCCCTTTTCCATCCATCCATCACTCTATCTAGCAGCCTGGAAAAGCCGCTTACACACACTAGGCCAAAGGAGAAAATAATATGAGAACACACACGTACGTACACATACACACACACTCACATACGCATGCCGGGGCAGACCGAAAATCTACATACAGGCCATTACAAGCAAAGACATCTATTCCCAGAGGTGCAAGTGACTGGATTATTGATGAATTTGAGTAAATATTCCACTGAAAGCTGGCCGTTTGTGGCGTGGCTTCCTGTAACAGCTTTGAATCTCAGACAGTGGGTCCAAAAATGGGTCACAGGTCTGTTCACAGACAACAGGGAAGAACAATGATGCTAAATGCAAATAATAAAGTGCATCTAACCATATAATTGTGTATAGTTAAGGTAGAAAAATAAATAAATATACACACATTTAAAAGAGAGGAGAAACGCTTCCCATTTGGGTTGTTGTTAATATTTTGGCACAAAATATTCATTTGTCACTTGGTAGACACTAGCCAAATTACACATATGCCAGCATAGACAGATTGTGACACATGCCCTCATCCCCGAAAACCATGAAGAAAAGTATGCAAGGTAAAAAAAAACAAAACAAAACAAAACAAAAAAAAACCTAAAGACTACACTGAATATACGTTAGCTTGCAGCAACAAGACTTGTGCCAACCACATTTTCTTTTGTGCTTTGAATTACTGGCTGTTAAGCATGGAAGCCTGTTTTTGCCTCAGCAAAAAAAATAAATAAATAAATAAATAAATAAATAAAGAAGTTTGCAATAACAGTCTCATTGTGAGATATAAAGTTGCAACAATTTTTATTATGGATTTATTATTGGATTAATTTCCTATTCAGTCTGTCTAATGTTAATAATTGTGAATATTGTTGTTCCTGTGCAGTTCACACAGTAATATTATTAAATGTCATGTTTATCTTTTAAGTAGAGAAGGTACAGTTTTGGGTCACCACTTGATGTCCATTGTCAAATCTGGGTCTTAGCAACACCATTGGAGAAGCAGCACAGCTGTAGAGAAAAGCTCTCAACTCAAAGCACACACATATTTTATTCATGGTGCCACTTAAAGGGACAAGACACAATGTGAAGGGACTATAACAATCTGCCAGTTACTGTCAGCACAACACAAGTATACAGCCGCAAATGTGTTTTTTGTACTGTACCTATGGAAAAGCTGCACTGAATACACTGAAATAAGAGCGGTTTTATGGTAGCCCTGCTGTCAGGTGTAGAGATCTGACTCACCTCAGACTCCAGCTGGACAGCTAATAAGATGACTATTCATTGTCTTAACTAGCAGACATTTCAGGAAAAAAAAACTGTGGTTTCTTACAGAGAGAGAAAAAAAATTTAGGAAACTGTAAAAAATAATAAAAACCATCTGCATCCCGAATGACTTTAAATTGTGCATTTCTCATCTTTGTTCCCTGGACTTGATTTGTCTTGTCCTGGCCACATTTGTTCCTGCCTGGTAGGACAGGAATAATTGCTTTAAAATTTATCGATAAAATTCCTCCGAATTTATCTTGATGCACACTTACAAATATGGTAACATTCCATTCCGAGTGTGTCCTACACGCAACACAGATCAGAGAAAATAAACAGGCTTCCAATGCCAGCAACTAACACAGAGCCTTTCTGTTCATTGAATGTTTATGTCCCTGTTCTGATCCGAATGTCTCGGAAGCATTCACCTCTGAGACATCTTTACCCAGACACTCTGGTCAGGTTGAGCATTCAGAGGTGACCCTCTCCTGAGGAGAAGATGCCCTACCATCCTCCTTATGTTCCAGGAGAGCAGAAAAGTAGTCACGCCTCAGCGGCGCACAACAAATCAATAGATGAGCGAGATTGGTCATGACAGTGCAATTAGAGAGTGACTGAGAGAAAATCAGGCAGGAGGAAAGAGAGATGGGCTTGATTTGCAGACTCTATTGCAAGTTTCGAAAATATTTTTGCACACTACACTGTTTTTTCTTGTCTTTTTTTTATCCTCCAATCAAATCCGTTATCCGTCTTTAATTTTCTGTTCCAGCACAGCTGAAGAGACGTCGAACAACAGCTGGTACTGAGGAGACACTCTCCTCTCATTCCTCCCTCTTTTTCACACCATCTCTCATTCGCTCTCTACTCAGTTTAGAGGTATGTCAAATAAATAAATTTGGCTTTCCTTACACATTCTCTGCTATAATACGTTACCATAAACAATTTGAATTCATATGCTTTTCTTTTTGATTGGATTTAATCATGTGTTTATCATGCAATTGAAATAGAACTGTACACAAAATAATGTATTCATAAATTGTGGTAAATATATAAACATTTATAATATAATATAATTCATATATACACAATATATGTAATATAATTCAATATGACAATGTAAACAGTAAAATGTTTACATTCACAAAATGTGGGAAATTAGAATAGAATAGAATAGAATAGAATAGAATAATAAAAACTAGTTTAATTTAAGTAAAAATATTAATATGACTGAATCATCTCAAAGTTTGACCAATGAACGACCAGGGCTTTTCCATGACCTTTCCAGTCATTTGCGAGTACTGAATAAGGATGTTCAAAAATGATTTTGATTGAGATAAATTCATTGGAAAGATCTGACTCGAGTGAAATGTGATTCATTCAAAAAAAAAAAAAAAAAAAACGGACATGCAAGAAAGACTTGCAAACAAATCTGACTTACCCAATTCACCTAGAATAAATAGAAAACACAACTTTAAAATCCCCTGATGTTAGGTAGGTTTTCCATGACCACAGGACATTCATTTAGGTTCCACCAATGACAGTAATTTTAAGGGTCAGATCAGACAGAAAAAGCTCCTTGGTGAAACAACACCACCCCTTCACTTTCCCCAGATAATGGAGTGTCGATATAACTCACTTGCATGGTATGCAGAAGTAATTAATCATTAATGAATCTTTAAATCTATAAATCCAGGGAGGGAGATTAGATAGTGTGAGACACGGTGAGCCTCAGTGTCATGAACGCGACCAGCTGTTCAACTGAAATATAATTACAGACACACACATACACAAGCCGACAGGTTGAGAGAAGTTCATAACCTCAAGTCATCAAAAAAAAACAAAAACAAAACAACCACAAGTGACAGGCAGACTGCGATGAACAGGCGTCATCCTCAACGAATCATTTTAATTACCACAAGAATGACACACCCTCCATCATACAGAATAAACTTTCAGTTGAAGTTTAATTTAATCAGATGCAGCCATTTAAAGATCTTAATGCAGATGTGCTGCTGCTGGCCACAGTGACTCCACACTAAAATGGCATCAGAATTCAACCACATGAGTCCAGTGACCCAGAACATCTAATGTGACCAACATCCCCCATCACAGACAGTGTTAGGAACAATTATAAACGAATACATTACTGAACAGTCCCAGATCACAGCATGTGAATAAAGAAGTGTGTGTGTGTGTGTGTGTGTGTGTGTGTGTGTGTGTGTGTGTGTGTGTGTGAGAGAGACTTCTAGTTTGCATAATCACATTATATTTGTGAGGACAACATGAAAACATTCCGAGCCAAAGAAGGATCAGGTATCAGACTGATCACTCACCAGTCATCCTGTGAATTCAGCACAGCAGTAGGACACTGGAGAGAACGAGAGGACAGAAGATAACTCTGGAAGGGAAGGGATCTGTTGGCAGCTCTCAAAGCTCCATTTTTCCCTTTTCCGGCATTGAGCGCTTCCCTCTCCCTGCTTCTCTCTCTTGCTCGCTCAGCACTGAGCAGCTCAACCGCTGCCGGTTGTTTTCTGGGAAAGGCGGAGCGGAGAAAAATCTCTCTCTCACTCTCTCTCTCTCTCTCTCCCCACCCCCGTTCAGCCCTTTCTTTCACCCCCTCTCACTCTTTCTCTCTCTCTACTGCCCTCTTGTGCTCTCTCTGTTACTCATCCTCCCTCTCTTTACATATTTTTCCACTGTCCTACTTCCTGTGCTCTCTGTATCTCTCTGTCTGGATGTGAGTTTGGATGTGCGTGTGTTTGTATAAATGGCTTTACTCTCTCCCGCAGACAAAACCAGATATGCACAAAAATGTGAATCTCGTATGCATGTCTTTGTTAGTCAGATGACTCCCTTTCATCCCAAATCAATACTCACAGATGGCTGTGACAGAGTACACAGCATATAATCAACCAAAACAAAATTTTCTCCAATACTAAAATAAAACCGGCAATTTTAGAAGCAGCCCTGGCTTTGTCAACAGACATCTTCCAGACTTAAGCTCAGAAATCAGCATGTAAACAGTCTGAAATGTTCACAGCAGGTCTGAGGCTGCCTGTGATAAAGTTTTTTTTTTTCTGCATTTTTTTTTTTTTAACTCTTCTCTTGTTCAAAATACTGTAAAGCATTAATCTTTTTTCCCCCATTTGAATCTATTTTAAAATATCTTTATATATTTGTATATATGAATATATTTGTATTTTTTCCCTGATAGCAAAGCTGAATTTACTATCAGGTAAAATTACTTCCGTTTTCAGTGTCACATGATCCTTCTGAAATCTTTCTAATTTGCTAATTTAGTGCTCAAGAGACATTTCTCATTACTATCAATACTGAAAACAGCTGTGGTGCCATATATATATATATATATATATATATATATATATATATATATATATATATATATATATATTTATTTATTTTTTTTTAAATGGAAACCATTATAGATTTTATTTCAGGATTTTTAATAAATAGAAAGTTTAAAAAATAGTATTATTTGAAACAGAAAGCTTTAACATTAAACTGCCTTTACTGATCTTTTTTTGTGCATTTTTTCTTAAAGAATTGATTTCCTACTGATCATAAACTTTTGAATGGTAGTGTAGGCTATATATATGCTATATGTACAGAAGTACACAAAATTAGGGATGCATGATATTATCGGACCGATATCGGAATCTACCGATAATGGCTTTAAATGTAAATATCGGCATCGGCCGATATGAAAAATTATGCCGATATGTCTTGCCGATAAGAGTAATACGTTAACTCACATGTGCTCAGGGTGTGCTAGTGATTAGATCATGTCAGCAGTGTGGCTCATTCTTGAAGCAGAAGTTTTGTCTGAATGATGATTAGTTTCACTGTTTTGGATCGCTGCATTTAATCTGTGAAAGCAAGTACAGAATGACGCGTTCGGTGTATAAACTGTAATAGCAGGTGCAGTGGCAGCAGTGACAGCCTCCCCCGGGTCCTAAAGCCCGTTCGGTAAGGAGTTTTCATCTGTAGGGGGCGCTGTTGGCCTACTTCTAATTAAATTAAAAGTAAAATAGCCTACACAAATAACATCTAGACTGTTTCTGATTAAATAAAGCAGTAATTGATGTAATAAAATTATGAGTATGTTTTGATTTAAAGGTCAGAAACTATAGCTTACATGAAAAAAAAAATCACAAACATGACACTTGTAAATTCAATAATTTATATATACTGATTTATTCATTAATGTGTAATGTTTTATTTTATAAACAAATCATAAGCTCTAAAAGATTTTCAGAATATTTACAACTCTTTTGCTTTAGACCATCTACAAATGTTAAATCTTAAAATAAAATGTTAGGGTTAACACTGCATCTTTCTGGGGGGAAAAAATGCAGCAATTGATATATAGTTTATTTATAGTTATTTTCAAAGCTTCAATGTACTGTCAAAAAAACCTTCATTATTGTTGATTTAATTCTAACAAATTAATTTTTATTAAAACTAATCGAAATTAAAAATATTTTGCTTATAATTTCTGCACAGGAGAGACTTGGTGTTGTTTCCAAACAAAAGGAAATAAATCGGTATCGGCCAAAATGAGTTGAAAAATATCGGCATATCGGATATCGGCAAAAATCCAATTTCGTGCAACCCTACACAAAATTACAATGTACACTTTAAAATACTGTAAAATTAAATTTGAAACACATAGGTATAACATAATTTATCAATTGAAGAGCTATGTTTGAAGTTAAAACCAATCAGTGATAACTATTTTTGCCTTTGGAGTTTTTGATCAAATCATTAGGGTAAATGATTCAATGACTAACTCAAAGACATTCACTTGCTTCATTTCTGAATGAATCTGTAATGTTTTGAATATTGGTTGGTTTGAGCGAATGACTCAGTGATTCACTTACTGCCACCTACTGGCATAACACTGTAACCTACAGAAAAATCCCCACCAAACAGACCTAAATCTGTCTGAATGGTGCAAACACAGACAAGAGGAGTGGTACACAATGAAAAGTCCCAGTGCTGCTAGCCAATCAAATTGAAGGACAAGAATTAACGGTTGTGTAAATATACCAGTGTTAGGAAGAATTGTTCACTCAAATGGCTACAATACACAGTTATTATAATTTAATAATTATAATAACTATTTGTTGTAGGCATTTCAGTATGCCACTGTAAATTACTGTAACAATTCAAATTCATGTAGTGCATCATGAACGCGTGAAAACAGGAGACAGTCTGAAAAACATCTTGAGTGATTTAAAACAGTATTATTGCCTACACATTCAATAAAGACAGCCAATTTTGTTTTGTCCAAGCAGACTCAACGGCTGACTTTGAGGTCTTATTAAAATCACTCATCACAAAACATATATATTGAGCTTGACAGTTTGATTAAAAGTGGTTCTAGTTCAATCTTCATACTTCAGTCTTTCCTTAGGAATTAGTTCCTTTTTTACCAAATGAAATTTACTGAGCAATAAAGCAACACTGAGATTTTTTTTTCCCGATATGACAGTTTCCTTGACAACATCACCTCTTTCCTGCTCAGTAGGGAGAGAACGAAGGATACGTGAGAGAACAATAAAACAAGTGTAGGGAAAATTGCTTCAAATGTTCAAATGCTTTTAATTTAGATCTGACCCTGTAAAGTCATTAGAATCTATTAGTGCCATCTGAGAACATCAAATAAAAAGCAGTGCCAGTCTATGAACTTTATTAAAGTCTTTATTGAAGTTTGTATCAGTGACACGAGTTGTGTGTCTGTGAATATGTGTGTATTTAAAGTGTAATGTGTGTGTATTTAGGTGGGTCCAAAACTTTATATTAGTGATTGATTTAAAGATAGCAATACAATAGAAAAAAGATACAAATGAAACAAACAGTCCTTTTTTTTTTTTTTTTTTTGGAAAAAAATACTGAATACTTTTATGCAAGTCTAAAGGATTCTAACAGCTTACTTTAATATAATTAATTGAATGTAATTAATTGAATGTAAAATAAAACAGCATAGTCTTCAGTGTAAGAATTAAACATGCTTGGTTTCTTATTAAAACTACAAAAGTCCTTCATTCAAGAGCAGTGAGTGATTTTTCTTTTTGTATTTTTTATGTTGGATTAATATTAAGCACAGAGACGGCGGAAGGAATATTACTTGTCGCTTGAAGAGCTGCACGGATCCAATATACTGTTACACACGTATTTTCATTCTCAACTGTTTACGTTCATTTAAGACATAACCGACGAGGGTATACATGAATACTAAGCGCCACATTTTGAAATATTTTTTGCGTGTATTTGACCCTTTAGGCACGCACTTTGAGCTAAAAGATGACTTGAAATGTCCGTGTTCTGTTCCGTCTCTGAGCGCATTCACAAAACAGTGCAAGCTCTCTTTCGTGCTTTTAAAAACACAACATCAAAGAAACATTAATAAATCAAGCACGTCCCGTTTTATGAAAGTCACGTAACATGATTTTACTGATTTGCATGTGAAATTGGGCTTTTATGGAGGAACGAAAGCGCACTGCTGGAAAGGGGGCGGAAAGGGGCGCAATCGTTATCTCGATTATTGTATTTTCATGATTGTTTGAAGCCGAAATCGAAACTGAATTTCGATTAATTGCACAGCCCTACTGCTTACAATTACATACATGTGCATCTCAATAAATTAGAATGTTGTGGAAAAGTTCATTTATTTCAGTAATTCAAATCAAATTGTGAAACTCGTGTATTAAATAAATTCAATGCACACAGACCGAAATAGTTTAAGTCTTTGGTTCTTTTAATTGTGATGATTTTGGCTCACATTTAACAAAAACCCACCAATTCACTATCGCAAAAAAATTCGAATACTTCATAAGTCCAATAAAAAAAATTTAAAAAAAAACATTTTTAGTGAACTGTTGGCCTTCTGGAAAGTATGTTCATTTACTGTATATGTACTCAATACTTGGTAGGGGATCCTTTTGCTTTAATTACTGCCTCAATTTGGCGTGGCATGGAGGTGATCAGTTTGTGGCACTGCTGAGGTGGTATGGAAGCCCAGGTTTCTTTGACAGTGGCCTTCAGCTCATCTGCATTTTTTGGTCTCTTGTTTCTCATTTTCCTCTTGACAATACCCCATAGATTCTCTATGGGGTTCAGGTCTGGTGAGTTTGCTGGCCAGTCAAGCACACCAACACCATGGTCATTTAACCAACTTTTGGTGCTTTTGGCAGTGTGGGTAGGTGCCAAATTCTGCTGGAAAATGAAATCAGCATCTTTAAAAAGCTGGTCAGCAGAAGGAAGCATGAAGTGCTCCAAAATTTCTTGGTAAACGGGTGCAGTGATTTTGGTTTTCAAAAAATACAATGGACCAACACCAGCAAGTGACATTGCACCCCAAATCATCACAGACTGTGGAAACTTAACACTGGACTTCAAGCAACTTGGGCTTCTCCACCCTTCCTCTTGACTCTAGGACCTTGGTTTCCATATGAAATACAAAACTTGCTCTCATCTGAAAAGAGGACTTTGGACCACTGGGCAACAGTCCAGTTCTTCTTCTCCTTAGCCCAGGTAAGACGCCTCTGACGTTGTCTGTGGTTCAGGAGTGGCTTAACAAGAGGAATACGACAACTGTAGCCAAATTCCTTGACACGTCTGTGTGTGGTGGCTCTTGATGCCTTGACCCCAGCCTCAGTCCATTCCTTGTGAAGTTCACCCAAATTCTTGAATCGATTTTGCTTGACAATCCTCATAAAGGCTGCGGTTCTCTCGGTTGGTTGTGCATCTTTTTCTTCCACACTTTTTCCTTCCACTCAACTTTCTGTTAACACGCTTGGATACAGCACTCTGTGAACAGCCAGCTTCTTTGGCAATGAATGTTTGTGGCTTACCCTCCTTGTGAAGGTTGTCAATGATTGTGTTCTGGACAACTGTCAGATCAGCAGTCTTCCCCATGATTGTGTAGCCTAGTGAACCAAACTGAGAGATATTTTGAAGGCTCAGGAAACCTTTGCAGGTGTTCTCAGTTGATTAGCATGTCACCATATTTTAATTTGTTGAGATAGTGAATTGGTGGGTTTTTGTTAAATGTGAGCCAAAATCATCACAATTAAAAGAACCAAAGACTTAAACTACTTCAGTCTGTGTGCATTGAATTTATTTAATACACGAGTTTCACAATTTGAGTTGAATTACTGAAATAAATGGACTTTTCCACGACATTCTAATTTATTGAGATGCACCTATATTATTGCTTCTTCGATATTAAGCATTCTGCAGGTCAATAGCCAATCATAACAGATGGCATTTACACATAAAAAAATAAAAATGGTACAGCAGCAAATAAATAAATGATTTCTAAGGTCAGACAGTGGGTAGAAAATCGTTATATAAAACTAAAGACTAAAAACTATAAAATTAAAGTAGACATAGCAGATAAACAGTCAACAGTTAGTAGATACCCCCCAATAATGTCTATTTTTGACATTCATTTGACTTGAAATCCAGTTTACACTCTAAGAACAATCCTTTTCTCCATCCACCGGAACAGAACAGCCTGGCTTACTGGTAAATGGTTCAACTTGTGGCTGGTATCATGTTTCCTACAGTAAGTCTCCTAAGTGCCATCTGTGCCAGGAGGACAAACAGCACAAACAAAATGTTTCAGTGCATTATGGGTGAACATTATAAAGAAATTAGTAAAACTAAACCTCACCTACATATTGGCTTTCTTCAAAAATGCTACAGAGAAAACTGTGTGCATGTTGATGCTGCATATAATAAATGTCCATTTAGATGTAACTGCTTTTGTATACGCATATCCCTTAATGTAAGTGCTTTCAAAAGAAGAGTCGATTTCTATTAACAGCTCTTGACTCTTTCTATTAGAAGCCACAATCAGACTGTCACACAGGGTCATTTTCAGCCAAATGAATGTAATAGTGGAGAGATACACACAAACATTCAAGTACAGATCGTAAGCGGCACAAGTAAGCTGCACTCACATCAGCCAGGGCATCGGGCATACAAGTTCAACAAAAATCCATTTGGCCCCACAGAATTCCAGAGTATTCATCCCCTATCTGTACAAGCACAGCCATCCATAGTCTGCTCCAGCCAAGCCATGCTGAAAGCACAGACAATTACTACACTTAATCCAATCAAATGAGATGCTTTTGGGATTAGCAGCATCCGCACATTTAATCTCATTTGTGTAAAGAATGGATGAGCAGCTCAGGCCGTGGGTTTAGAGCAGCGGCTGCTGTTAATGCTGCTGATATAAGGTAAAATGAGGGTTGTGATTGACTGGGAATTCTTAGGGTCTAAGCTAATGGCTAAAGCTAAACTGGGAAAACGCTGCTAGCTAGTGCCCAGATTAATCAACGCTGAGCACAGATAAAGTACAAACTGGGGTTGTACTGATTGAGATCCGCCAAAAAATCTCTCTCTATATATCTCTAGCTATTCTCTCTCTCTACACAATATGGTTAATCAGCTGGCTGCTTGGGCTGAGGTCAACCAGGTAAAATAAATGATGATTGCTTTAAATCTGAATGGAATACAGATTTTCCAACAATGTAATTTATTGATATACTAATAAATGTGATATTTTATCAAATAAAAGTGTAAATAATATCATACAGAATGACTGTAATGCCACATGAATCTGTCTGTAGACATTGCTGGAATCCATAGGATTTAAAAGCACCAAATGTAAATGTTTAATAGGAGCAAAGATAAATGTTCACTGGACAAGAGGCTCCAAACATTTCATTTTGAGTCCCACTTGGAGAGTGTGCTTCACTGGCAGTCTATCATGACTGTTGTTTGCACTGGGAAAAAAAGCCATTAATTGTTTATTGGACAGTGAGCTTTCGATCGATGCATTCTTGTCCTGCCTGGAAGCCTGACTTCTCTATATGATTTACATTTAGTCCTACAGCAGACTCCCATCTCACAATACCTCAATTAATGCCCACTTTCAAGATTTAAACTAGAAAAGAAAATATGAATAAACAGCTAGACCAGAAATTTGTCACGTTAGTCTGTTTCTACTACTAAACTGTTATTGTTCTGCAAATTGTGAGCATAACAGTAAGTGTATTACATCTACGATAAAATAAAATAAAATACAGCAAAACTTGCATATAAATGCATATAAATGAGCAAAAACTCAAGAGCAGAGGACAGCTGCAGTCTGTTTAAAGTGAGGGATATTTATGGGATAAGGGAAAGAGAAGATGCATGAAGGAGCATCTCCGAGAAAGAGGCAGATGACAGATTGGACTGCAAAGCTCTGTCGGTTTTCACTGACAAGAGAGGCATGTCAAAAGTGACCTCAATAACCAGTCTGCCAAACAGACACATAAACTTTCAGGCCACACACACACACACACACACTTCACACATCATTGTTCACTGTGCAGCAAATTATGCAGCACGGACATGAGGAAATGCAAAATTGCACATTTACATATGGTGTTATTCCATAGGAATTAGCACACAGAATGCAAACACATGCAAAAATATCTACACTAAGACTCCACTGTCATATTCAGCCGCTCATACAGTACATATCCATTCACATCCCGTAAAGTTTTAAAATAGGTCAGAACCAACTGCCAACTTTTTATTGTCTCCAATAACACATGGTGCCACGACTGTAACAACTGATCTCCAGTCAAGACAGTGACTAAAAGATTAAAGATGACATTTTAATGCCATTTTTAAGATAATTTTAGCTAGTTTAAAACAATGGTTCTCAACCAGGGAGCATTTCCAAGTGGGCTGCAAAAATGCTTAAAATGAGTAAAAATGAGACATAAATTAAAAGAAAAAAAATCAAGACATCTTGTTTTAATTTGTTCTTTCAACAAATGTAATTTTAAAATAAACTGTTAAAATATGAATTTTTTTCTAGTTCTCTCAGGCTCTAAAATATTTTATTTGGCTTAAATTGGCAGTAAACTTCTCAAATCTATTCAGCTTGTAAAACTCCTGTAATTATGGAACATAATTATTTAAATTGTATTATTTCTGAATTACTTTAACATATTGTCACTCCTAGTTTCTGTAATAGGCCTATATATTTGAAAACAAGCAGCTACGTCATTACAGAAATAGCTTTCATTGCAGTCAAAAAGCTTGGGAACCACTGGTTTAAAACTATCCAAACACAGATCCTCTGTAGAGCAGGTTCTTCTAGATGACGTCAGTGGTGTAGAAATTAAACACTTAAGCTTTAATAAAGATTGGAACAAGATGGAAAATTGTTGTTGTTTACCTGTCGTTGTCCACTGGTCTGAAGCCTGGCAGGATGTGTCTGAAACTGCTGTTCCTGTCCAGTTTAGGCTGACTCTTAGTCCGCTTTATTGAGCCCTTTAACCTGCGACTCAAAAACCCCTAATGAGGAAATGACAGAGAATAAGACAGACATTATAATAATAACAGGCAGATTCATATTGATCTTTCACCACCATTTCATACATTCACTCACTCGTTAATTATCCCACATTATACACCCTTTTTCTGTGAAAGCACCTGTCACATTTTTGCGGCTCAAGACTCAACTTCCTTTAGGCACCAGTTACCATGGAGACAGCAGGTTGGCATCAAGGGCAAGGAAAGGAAAGGGAGGCATAAAGTGAGAAAGAGTGAAAAAGAAAAAATGAAAGCGAGAACACGAAGGATTGAGAGTCAAGGACAAAATGCATTCCGCTCATCCTCACTGTAAGGCTGCTATTGTAGAGATAAAAAAATGAGAACGGAGAAAGAATAAGAAAAGGTGTGGAAAGAGTTTCTGGAGAAAAAGAGAGGGTCGAGTCAGCAGACATGAAGTTTCTGACAAGAAAGTGTTAGTAAACAAACAGAAAGCAGGCCATTCCCCCCTACCAATTAACACATCTGCATATTCTACATAATTAAAGCACCCTACTGATTACTATTCACAATATATGCAAATTATTACACACAGACATCTCTTAATCACAGAGCAATCAGTCAGAGTATTGCAGCCTACCGTTCGCTAGCATCGAAAGAAAAGGAAATCAAATCAGAAGAGAACTGAGAGAGACAATGACATGAAGACATCTGAATAATAAACAAGCTCCCCTGTCCAAACATAACATGAATTGCAAAAATATTGATGCAGTAAGCTTCAAAGCTTGCTTCAAAGAAGGTTATGAGTTTGTAATTTCATGTTGCCAGGTTGTCAAGTGCTCTGAATAGATCGAGAGTAAGCTGATAATCGGTTTATTGATTTTCAGTTTCTTAGTATTAGTTATAAATGACTAGAATAAATGGCAGTATTTTTGGTGGCTCTCTGAAGAGCAGCAGTTTAGAGCAATCTTACACTTCCATTCAAAGTTTGGGCTCAGTAAGACTTTTTAATGTTTTGAAAGAAGTCTCTTATGCTCACCAAGGCTGCATTTATTTGATCAAAAATACAGCAAAAACCATAATACTGTAAAATATCATTACAATTTACAATAACTGTGTTCTAAGCAGAATTTTTGCTGTTTTCTAAGCACAGCAAAGCAGAATTTTCAGCAGCCATTACTTCAGTTTTCAGTGTCACACAATGCTTCACAATCTGATTTGGTGCTCAACATTTCTTATTATTTTTAATGTTGAAAACACTTGTGCAACCTTAACTTTTTTTAGGATTCTTTTAAAAGAAAAGCATTTATTTAAAATAGAAATCTTTTGTAACAATGTAAATTTCTTAACTGCCACTTTTGATCAATTTAACGCATCCTTGCTGAATAAAAGTATCCATTCAACTTAACAAGCAGCACATTATTCCATGTCATGTTTTGTATGTTATGTTCTTATAATGCATATGTTGTGATAGCAAACATCAGATTAAAAATGTTGTCATTAACATTATTTAAAAGAAAAAAAAAAAGCTTCACAGACCATGTCAATCAAACAGAGCTCAACAGCAAGGAAGCACAATCATGTGGATCAAAACAATATTCTTTATTAAACATTAAATTATGGTTTTAAATTAACCACAATTGAAATCACAATTACTTTACAGAAGAATGTCATATGATGACAGAAATGTGTTGCTACGAGGAAAGAATGTGTGCATTCCTGCAAAACATTCTTCCCCTTTTCAGTATTTATACAAATACAAAAACTGCTCTCGTGCTCTTTTATTGCAAAGAGCTATTCACACCAAGGACGATAACTATAACTACAAAGTTTAAATAATTGTTCTAATTCTATGAGAATAGTAAAGTCCACAACACAGAGCACTGATATTGTTGCAATCACTTTCAGAACTTTTTTCCAGCTGATGAATGCTAAAAACATTGATAGCCAATCAGAATCCACCTGACTTAATGAGCTTGAGCATTTAAAGCAGCAAACGAAATAACTGCAACACACTCTTATAATAAACAGAACATTATCGTCCTTGGTGTGGACGCCAATAAATTTATCATTATAGTTATCTTTCTTAGTGTAAACGGGCCTTAACCATTTTATTTGAAACTATTTTTGCACATAATATCATACATACAAAGATGTGAAAAATCAGATTGAATGAAAAATAATCGAATCAGTTATCAAAACAGTGTTCGTCGCAGCCCTAGTAAATAATTCAGTCATGGTATGCAATGTCAAACTGTGTTAATAAGCAACTATCGAGCAGGTCTGTCAAACAGGTCATGGATGTTGACAGTCAATATCCAGGGCCGGATCGTGGTCCCATGAGGCCCTTAGGTACACATTTTTGCAGGACTCCATCACCCTTAGTTCTACGTTAAACCACAAGGATGCTTTGACTAAACAAATTATGAAACACATTTCACCTTTTCATAATGTGAAAGCAGATGAGAAAGCCTGGGTTAGGTGCAAGTGTCAGAAATGAAATAAAGTCTAATATATAAAAAACCTGCCAGGAGCAAATCAATGGAAAATTACCTGAAATATTTACCTATGACTATATCTAGCTAAATAATATATAATAAATACATTTCCCAATGCCTTGTCAGTTCAGTCAACTGTATATGTCAGGCATCCAGTAAAGTGTCAGATACAGTTTAACACAAAACAAACCTGAGGCTATTGAGTAACTAATCGATTAAAGAAAAAAAAAAACCACCAGAAAACTTTGCTGAAAATGGTGTTCTTGGACTTTTCCCACACTCCATCTTTCCCACACACACAGCACCGATTAGTTCTCAGAGTAGGTTTTATACTGCATTCACAAAACAAAACTATTCATCCATCTTTCTTGACATGTACATTAATTATAATCACAATTTCTTTCATATAAGAATCTTCAAGGTCTTTCAATACATCTGCTCATGCCTCATGGTCAAAACCAGACCTGGTATTGATGGTGTTATTCATGCACAGTGAATAAGAGTTCAGAAAGGAGGATAAAAGGAGAATAGAGAGGGAGAAAAATCTCAAGAGCTCCTGATTTTGAAAGATACAGTACCACTGCCTACCAGCGGGGGGTGCAGGGGGATCATCATTACTTCCCTAATTGCACATATAGACTGACCTAACAATCAAGCTATGTGGCATCTTTCATCATTCACCCAAAACAATGACATCTAAGGCTTCCATTCTTTGCCTTGAACCTGTTCAAACATGTACAGCACTGAGAAGAATTGTGATGGAACTTAAGTGTTCTCAGATCACGTTTTAACTTCGTAGGAGATATTTGCAAACTATGCACTAGGTTAGGCGAGTAATTGGGCCTGAATCTGCAGAAGCTCAGAGGTCAAGTGGCCCTCGAGTCACCTCAGAGATCTCATTTAAATGTAATTACACCTGCATTCAGTAAATGCTAAGCAGAAAAAAACACAAAAAGCCCACATGCGCTGCATTTTATACAGAGGGTGAAACTACTGTATACCACCTGCTGTTGATTGCTAATGATTCACTTCCGCAACCGACACATAATGTGATCCTCAATTTGAAACGATTGCTAACAGACTGCTTTTCAATCGTGAGAAGTTTTTTTCATTCCTTGCTAATAGAGCTCACGCTCATAAACATATCATTACAACTTCATACCAATTACAGTGAGCATTCGAACGCTGTTAAATCTTCCCCGATGCCCATCAATAAAACATTCTCTTAAAATGAAGCTTGTTCGGGATTCATTTGTATGTAATATCCTGATGTATAATCTAGCCTATAAATATATCCGTGATCCAGACTTCAACTTAATACTTAAAATATTAGGCTTGGTATGTGGTTTTGGGCTGGATCACCATCTTGAGTTTCAGCTGTTTGGTTATTAGGCTGAACATTACGTTGGTTGAATGTGCACAGGATTTTTGCTTTATAACTACTTAAAAAAACAATAAAACACTACCATAGCTCACATTTATAGCCTCAAGTAGGAAATTAGCATTTGACAAAATGACTTGAAAGCTAACGTTTATTAGTAGGCTACTGCAGAGTTTTAATGCTAAAGATCTGAAGTAGTAGCAGCAATAAAAATAAGATACATGTGGGCACAGTATGCATCACATCTGGATTCCAGACTGTGTTTGATCAGACATACACTCTTACACATGACAAACACACACATAATACTCACTGTGACCCTGAAGGGTGTAGCAGCAGTGGCAGTGGGCTCCATTGTGGGTGGGGCTTTGTCAGGGGTGGAGCCTGGCATGCTACGTCTCCGCCCTGTTTTCTCAGGTGGAGAGTCTGTAAGACAAGAGGGACAGAGAGAAATTGATTTATTAACAAAATGATTGTTCCATATACAGAAGTTTCTGCACCGTTATATACAAAACACACAGAGTATAGACATTTACAGACATTTTTGTGAAATGCAACTGAATAAATACCTATTTTTTTAAAGATAGCTTTATAATAGCCGAGAATAAACCCACATGCACAAATCCCAGCATGTTGTCCAAGTGTGGATGTAGACTGTGAGACTCTCACAGCATGTAATCAAATAGGCAGATACCACATAAACAATCACCATGCCAACACATCCATTCAGTGACTGATCTTCTACTCATAATGTAAGAGTTGTATGTCATAGATGTCCTAATAGCCCATTCATAAAGTCATCAAATCGCTACCTCAGTGTGCCCTCAATATACAAAGCTCTTAAATCCTCCCACTGTTCCTCACTGCCCTTCAGAATTCACACGCTGGGAAAAAGTGAAGCCTGACTGACTGACTGCCTCACTCAATCAGTGTCAGGATAGGTACATAGATCTAGATACAGATTATGTTAAGTGCTTCACTCTGATCTCACTATCACACACTGATCCCCCTCCAAGACACTGCCTGAGCAAAGTCTTCAGTCAGAACTCAATTTCCCACCACACACACACACACACACATAGAGGGGGAACAGCAGTATGAATTCTTTTCAAGCATCGTTTCACCCAATTTCCCAAATTTCAACCATCTGGTATATTGTGTGGGCTGGGAAATAACGTGGACATAAGCTTTCTTCAAGTGCAAGATTGTACTGTAAGTTCACATTTATGGGGAAAGTATTCATTACATTTTTTATTAGACCATTTGAACTAATTTTCAGCTTTTTTTGCAGTTCACTTACAGTACATATTAGAAGTATGATAAATACATTGTAATGCATAATATTTTTTACAATTAAACTACATTGTACAAATATTCCATGTAGATTTGAAGGCCCAAAATGTAAAGTATTACACAAAAGTAATTTAAAACGCATTAGATGAACTTTAGCATGTGACACTGCAGGACAATTCTGGAAAAAAGCGCACTAATGTTAACAGAATTTTGAAATGAAAACAAAAAACCTTTTCTAGAACAGTGGTCAATGAATCAATAAGTTTGCCTATATTATTATCTATGAAATAAAAAGTTGCTCTGTGTATTTTGATCATGGCAACTATGAGATATGATTACATGTCATTAACTAACTGCATGAATTTTACTGTACATTTCTGCCATATGGACATATTCACCACTGATAAGCTACTACTAAATATAATGTAGAAAATTAAAAAAAAACTTTAATTTTCTGTAAAGCTGCTTTGCAATGATTTGTATTGTGAAAAGCGCTATACAAATAAACTTGAATTGAATTGAATATGAACTATCAGCTATGAACTATAATATATTATAATCAGTCATACAAATGTGAATTTAGTCATCAAACATTTGTAACCCTGGAGCACAAAACCAGTCATAAGTAGCACGGGTAAATTTTGTAGCAATAGCCAAAACTACACTGTATGGGTCAAAATGATCATTTTTCTTTTATGCCAAAAAACATTAGGATATTATGTAAAGGTCATGTTTCATGAAGATATTTTGTAAATTTCCTACCATAAATATATCAAAACTTAATTTATGAATAGTAATAAGCATTGCTGAGAACTTCAATATTTAGATTTTTTTTTTTTGCACCCTCAGATTCCAGATTTTCAAATAGTTGTATCTCTGCCAAATATTGTCCTATCCGACCATCAATGGAAAGCTTATTTATTCAGCTTTCAATTAAAAAAAAAAAAAAAAAAAAAAATTGACCCTTATGACTGGTTTTGTGGTCCAGGGTCACATTTATGAATAAGAAAGTCTGTTAAGATGAATCTGAGACACCCTGTTCTTATCATAAATGATAGTACAAAGATGTACAAAGTTTTCAATGGCAAACTAGTAATAATGAATACACTATTAGTGTTACGGGGCTAACGAGACGTGAGACGTGCGGATCCATGTGCAAGGCTTTTATTAAGAGACGTGTCATTAAACAGGCAAGGTTCAGACAATGGCAAACAGGTACAACACAGGCAAGACAAAGAGTAATCCTAAGGCAAGTGTGGGTCTTCGATCAGTGAACAATATCCAACAGGGCAAGGCAACAAGATAATCCAGGTACACAAACAATAATCCAGACGAGGAGCAAACAGAGTCCGAAATAGCAGGCAAAGGGTTAATCCAAGATACACAGGCAGAGATCAGGAAACAGGAAAACAGGAGACAAGGCTAGACTATGAACTAAGAACTAGAAACTATGAACTAGACCAGGAACTGGCTCCGTAATGTAGCTATCACTAGGTGAACGATAAATGCTAAACAATACTCAGCGATCTGAAAGAGGAAGTCCATGGCTTATGTAGGGTGTGTGATTGTGTGATTGGTCTCAGGTGTGAGCGTGTGATTAGTGAAATGGCTGCTGGGAAATGTAGTCCGGGGTAATGTGAAACAGTCTGTGCAATGTGAGAGTCAATATGATGGAAGGACGACCTCTGGTGACTATCGGGCGGAAGACCACAGACCGGAGTTGTGACAATTAGCAACAAATATGTAATAATTAATAGACAAAAGACGAATGGTAACAACATAAAACCTTGGTAACACTTTACTTAAAGTCCTTATATATAATTCATTATAAAGGGTTATTGATGGGTATGATGCATTATTATTATTCATAATGTGCATTGTAATACATTATATCTTGCCGTAATTATAACTGAATGAAGTGGCAAAGTGTTACCAAAACCTCTACAATGAGCAGTGCCCTGTTAGCTACATGGTGTTATTTCACAAAAAAATGAGGGTGTTACCCAGGAAACGACTGGTTACCCTAGTATGCCTTAATACACCTTCTCAGATCGCTTTTAAAACAGATTATAAAATGCTAAACACAAAACTGAAAGAAAAAGCAGCAGGTGGAAGTGCAAAGGTCTCATTATCCTGCTAAAAACCCTTTCAACAGCAGATTATTAAACTTCAATCAAGTCAACCAGTTTCCATCAAGCCCGGTGGTGATGTGTAATGAGAATTCAACAGTGAGGAGCCATGTAGTTTGATCTGGGAGAGATGGCTTTCACTTTCTCTCAGTGTGTGAGTGTCTGCTTGATAAAGATAGAAGCTGTGAAGGAACGCAGCTGTGAGAGAGTAAGAATGAGCGTCTGCTTGATCTGAAATCAAAAAACAGTCCTCGTGGCTACTAAGTGTGTGGTTCTAGATTAGTGTGACGATCACTGTGGTTTCATTTAGTCCTGCTACAAGTGTCAACCACCTATATGCTCAAGCAGAGAAAAAAAAGATGCACAAACACCAACAAACACACACAGGTCTTATAAAACAACATTTACTTACCTGTAACCTATAACATTTATTTATTTACCAACTACATTTCAGATGTTTTTGATTTAGGACTGATTACACTGAATATGTGCATCAAACAGGGCTGCTAATTATCATCATAAAGGATTGTTAAAGGTAAAATTAATTCATTAAACTTAATTAAAAGTATTTGACAAAAAAAAAAAAATGACAAAAGGATTTTTTTAAAATATACATTTAAAATATGCATTTTGGAATTTATGATATGATTATAATTCTTATTTGTTTGTTTGTTTGATTGTTTGTTTTGTTTGTTTACCACAAAGTACTTGACAAAATATGGCACAAAATTATTTTTAAATACACATTTTAGAATTTAAAATATGATTATATTATTTTTTTCACTATTTAAATAGAAACATTCTATATTTAAACTGAATGAATTGAAAACTTTAAACTTTTTTTTTTGTTTTTAGTTTATCATGGTGCTATGTCGAGAAAATGAATTCATTAAACTTCATTAAAATTATTTGATTTTTAAAATATACATTTTAATATGCATTTTAGAATTGTATGATATGATTATAATTTTTATTTATTTATTTATTTATTTATTTATTTATATTACCATGAAGTGTTTGACAAAACATGAAATTATTTTTAAATACACGTTTTAGAATTTAAAATTCTAAAACGTGCCCCCCCAAAGTTCTACTTTAACATTTACATTACATTTATGCATTTAGCAGAGGCTTTTATCCAAAGCGACTTACAGTGCATTCAGGATATACATTTTTTTTTTTTTTTTTTAATCAGTATGTGTGTTCCCTGGGAATTGAACCCACAACCTTTTACGCTGCTAACGCAATGCTCTACCACTGAGCCACAGGAACATTTTTACTTTTACTTCAATAAAAATCCTTCACCAGAGGTCGTGTTTTTCAGTTAGAGATGTCAAACGGCAATTTATTTCATTTATCCATAGATGCTGATAAAAAGATGTTTGCTGTTGAATATCTTTTGTTGTCTAAACAAAATTACAACCAGCATCATGATGTAACCTCTGAAGAACAGTACAATAAGGCAAGAAGATTTGACCACCCACACACACACACACACACACACACACACACACCCCAACACCTGCATAACTGTCGCTCTCCTTGAGCTGAACATGTGTTTCCATTAGACCCGGCGGTCCTCGCCGACTCCATGATTGACAGGTACCTTCCCAGTGGTCATACAGGACAATCGCCTTGCTCTGCTGTTCCCATAGCAACCACATCTCCGACCTGCTGAGAATTCAGCCAGTCTTAGAATACTCTCTTACAGAAGCAAGACAAACTATCAACGCACGCGCGTGCACACACACGGGTCAGAAAACACACTTCCTGAGCTGTGGGCTGGGACATTATGTTTCCAGGTTTTCCTGTAGAGGACATTCCTGAGTGAGAATGAAGTTACATGCCTCATGATCAAACGCACATAACTCCACAAAACCTGACTCCATTAAGAACTGAAACACACTATTACGTGCCGACAAAATGGATTATTGTACATTTAAGTCCAAACCTTGGAAAATGTCCTCACAAATTTATTGACGTGTAAATATGTGTTGTAAGATTCTTTCATGTGATCTTCACCATTTTAAGTCATCGTTTTATGTTCTCTCTCTCGAATAATTATTTATTTGATCAAAAACACAGTAAAACTAGTAATATTGTGAAATATAATACAATTTGGAATACCTAAATAAATATTTAATACATTAATGTATATCTATTTTAAAATTAAATAGACACTTTATAAATGTCTTTATTGCCACTTTTGAACAATTTAAAGTATCCTTGCTAAATAAAAGTATTAATTTCTATTAAAACAATAATCGCACTCATCCCAAACTTTGGAAAGGTAGTGTATTGTGAGTCTGTACATGATTAGGAATAAGAAATAAGCAAACATAAGAACACTCACAGTTTGCTGTACTCACTTTACAGTAGCAACTGTATGTATAACATACAGTATGATTTTTATTTTTTTTTGTATTGTATAAAGCATAATTGTTATATTTAATGTTTAATTTATAATAACCCATAATCTATCGGTCACATATTTTTTTTCTTATTTATCTTCCTAATCAACTTATACAATCAATATAATCAACAGTGGTCTTGGACAAAATGCTGACACCTGTTGGTGTGGATGCTACATCACAGAAAAGCAAAGGTTACTACAGAATAATGATTTGTTTGCTCTGCAACTGGAAAAGTCCAACAACAGTAGAATTACCGAGATAGAACATTATCATGTGATCTCAACATGGCAGCAAATCTAAGGGGTGCCACCCTTATTTAAAAAACAACAACAATAGGGATGGTTTTTGTATGCAAAGGGTGTGTGGTTACAGTCCAGCAGTTCTTTTTTTTCTAATCAAACACTCTCTGCATCTGCTCCTAAAGCTCACTGTGCTTTACAGCCATGCAAAGAGTGCACACACACGCAAAAGAGATGCCCACCTGTCAGCTCTTTGAAAATAGAAAATGGTAGAGTAAAACATTATACTATGAGACAGCACATCTGTCTGTCAGGAGGCCAATTTCCTTTCTTTCTTTTTTTCTCCAAACATTTTGTAAATCTATGTTGTAATCCATCCAAAGAGTCCAGTGTGTGCATTATAACAACCGGCATAATTTGCATACACAGACACGTGTATTTGATTTCATCTCATCCGGTTAGTTGTATGTGTAATGACCATTTTTTATGCAATGCAGTGCAGAGGATTAAACGAGTCAACAGTAGTAGTGCACAATAAGTAAAGGAGTCAGAGATGAAGCGAGGCGGCACATTATGAGCTCGATCTGCGGTATGTCAGACTACTCATGATTGAAGCAAATCCAATTAACAAACCACTCTCCACATGCTTTCTGCCCAAAACAACTTACAGAACACTAATAACAGGGCCAATCCATCTGGAGCAGAATCTGGTTTAGTGGCTTTGCTCAGTGCTGAATTGTGATCTCAGTATCTGCCCAGTTCCTGGATCATCCCTACAAACTGACTGAACTTGAAACCTTTATATTAGTGGCCCGGTTCTTTTGAAATACCACTTCCACTAAGGTAAAGAGGAAAGGATACAACTGAAAGTACAACTCTTTCAAGCCAATAGTTACTAAAAGAACAACAAAAACAGAAGTTGAACACAACTAATGCAAATTAGCTCTATTTTTTTTTTTAAATTTTGGTCAGATGTTCATGTGAATGAGAGACAGAGAGTGTGAATGTGAACGTGATATGTGTGTGGGAAACACAGCAAAAGAAGGTTGCTGTTTTTGCACACAAGGTTGAAGAAAACACATTCCAAGACATAAAACACCCACACACGGAGACTCAACAATAGCAAATCACTAGCACAACTATGAACTAGTTAAAAATATTTCACTGACTTACAGACTCTAGCACAACATTCAGCTATCAGACCATTCTGACAAAGCTTTCTGTTTCCCTGCCTGTTTACGGTTATCTCTGTTGTCCTTTCACCTCCCTCGTTCTCTTTATTTCCTGTCTTTCTTGTCTTCATCAAGCTCTTTTTCCCGTTTTCTCACTCTCTTCCTTTGTCTGTTTTGACTTTCCAGACTGACCTAGATCTTCTGTTGTTAAGTTTACACTCTCTGGATTACACTATATCTTATAACTGTAAAACTCAGACATGCACACACCTTATGAAAACTTTTTTATCAGATCACTCTTTGACATACTGTATCCTTGACAAGTTTTTTTTTTTTTTCAGTGGTATTTACCCTAGTTTCCTGTATGAGTAGATGAGATGTGACGTTTAATGGAAACTCCAGCAGAATTCCGGCTCAAACCCATCAACATTCCCTACAGCATTCTGCAAAGCAACTTTATTTCCTCACTTCTCGGCACAGAGTATGATGAATTCATCTGTGTTGAGGGTGCAGATAGTGAATCATATCAGATTGTGTGTTCTCATCACAAAACACATTTGATGTGCTACAACACCTGTCTCTGATTATAAATGCGTAAACCTGTTTTTTTTTTTGTTTTTTTTTTACTATGAATAGTAGAGAGATTACAAGAAATGATGGGGTGAAGAGGTGGAAATAGGAAAATGCTGGGAGCTGGATTCTGGAGCTGGAAGTTGCCTATGAGAGCACCACAGCACAATGTATCAAATCACATGCACCAGTTGCTAAGCTACAGTTTTGTAGAGATGTGACAACAATTCTGAGATGACAGAAAAGACTGGAGAAGAAACGGGAAAGGTATCCAAAAATATTGCAAGCCAGATTCAACCTCACACTGTTCACATTAATACCATGGTGCAATGTATCAAATCGCATGCACCAATTATTAGGCCACGGTTGATAGAAGTTACGATGAGAAGAGGTATGAATTGAAAAGTAATGTGAGCTGGATTCAACCTCATATTTCCCATGGGGGGGGGGGGGGGGGGGGGGTAACTTAAAATTAAACTTAAAATTAAACAAACATTCAATTCACTAATTTTATGATTAACATTTTAAATAAATACAAACCAAACAATAAAAAAAATACCAGCACCACCTATACGAAAACTACAGCTCTTGGCTGGATAAAGCAAGCCAGTGTTGCGCTAGTAAAGTTTTTATGGATGATGATTATAATCAAGGTAAAGATGATTTTAGTGACATACAGTACAGGAGTCGTACAGTAGGCTCATGTGTATCTGTTTTTTTTTTTTTTTAAATTCACAAACAATCCGTGTATGTGTAATATTTCTCCTTGAACACAGTTCAGTATATTCACGTAGTTGTCAAAATGAATGTACAACGAGTGTTTTATAACGGATGCTCGCTGAAGAAACGTGTTTTGAGAAGTTTGTGTGTATCAGTGGTGTTTTTGTACATATGGGCATCAGACGCTCCAAACACAGACACGATCGCTTGTTCTGACAGAGAAACTATTCACTGATGACTCCAACAAAGTCACCAATTTCCCAGTTTTATTCTTAGTCATCTCAGTAACAGTGAAACAGGTCCTACATCAGCAGTACAGCACATTCTCCACCATAATCTTCTCACATAGCATTCCTGTGAGATAATGCAGAGTAAACATGTGAAAACCACAGCTGCATGCAACTGTCAGTCACTGCTAAGCCCACTAATCACGTTCCCATGCGTTTCCTAATCAGATATTAAAAACCATAGCATAGCAAAACGCATTGACTATGGGAAAAGCTGTTGTTGAACTGTTCCCAGAACAGGTTTTTGCTCACACAGCTGTGTCAGTGTGTGTGTTTCACAGGTTGTCCATTTAGCAGCTGATACAGTGATGTAATGCTTTATTATCAAAAATGAACAGAGGGGAGGAAGGAAGGGAGAGCTAGACAGAGAACACACTGCACAAACACTCACATGCAGCTGGCTGTGCTGGATGTAAATACATAGGCTACAATTTTCTCTCCAGCCCTATGCATGTTCTTAAACGTGCTTAAACAGGGTTATTACAGTATGTGTGTTTATCCACCCCATGTGAGGTGTGTGCGTGTGTAATTGGTTGTGTAATAGGGCTGAGCTCAGGTGAGCTCATGGAGGCGCCATTACCTCATAATGGTGCAGTATTTGAATATTCAGATCCAAAGTGCTGCCATCTTCTGTCATGCATGAACTGATAAGTTATCAGTCAGCAGAACCCAAACAAGCACCGCAGATAACAAAGCTCATAATTCTGTTCTGTGTACACTCAATTTGCATGATCCCACAGCCGGTGACGTGCACCTTCACACAAGAAATAATGAGTGTGTATGTTTTACTTTTTATTACTCGGCTCTCTGAAATACTGGTTACTTACTGGATGACAAGATAAATAAGAAATAACAATAATTATAGTAACAGTGATGTTCCATGCACACATAGACATTAGGGTTGTGCCGATAGACAATAGTATCATGTATCAACGATAGCCAGAAATATCACCTGTGGCTGATGCCCTTGATGATATCAAGATGATGATTATTATTATTAGGCTAGTATTATTATCTAATTAATATTAGGGCTTATTTGTCGCATCATATTTCTTTTTACACATTTTTACAGTGTTGCACGTTATAACCAATCACATCCCAGCAGGCACCAGACGTCTATGTAACGTCAGGTTGACGTTGGACATGACGTCGGACAGACGTTGCATTTTGGTTGAAAATGAAAATCGGGTTGACGTCAATATTAGACGTCAATTTGACGTTGACTTAACGTTGGATTTTGGTTGCACAACCTAAAAACAACAAAATCTCAACATCAGCTGACGTCGGTATTGGACATCAATTTAACATTGACATTAGACGTTGAATTTATGTTGAATTTTGGTCACCCGACGTCGCAACCAAAATTTAACCAAAAATCAACGTCTTATGACGTTGTGTGCCTGTTTTGTGCCTGCTGGGATGCGATTCTGTTGAGTTTATGAAGGCACTGGCCAATTAGAGGCCATTAGAGTTTTGTTGTTGAGTGCACGCTTCTGACTGAATTCTGCTCTCATGCGAATTCTCTCAAGATAAACAACAAAGTGCAGATGTATGTGCGATGTAACTATAAGAGATAGTATACTGATTATAACGGGAGTGGTTTTTAAAAATGCATAAACTCGCACTAGACGGAAGTGAGTGATGTTCTTTGATAATGTAAATGTTCTTTGCTTGTTTTCTGTAGCTGCTGAATAACTGAGATGCAAGCATTATAATTAATAGCTTACAATGTTTTTATTAAATTGTGATCATGTTAAATACAAATTCGGTCATATTAAAAATATGACATCCATATGCTACTTGACTAAAAAGATATAATAGTTAATAGATTACACTAACATTAGGCTGCTTTTAGCCATACCCTGGAGTTGGTTCACTCTCCGGCTACGAAAGTAAGTAAGTAAATAATTAAATAAATTAGGACGATGATATCATGTATCCGTGATCTCACAAGCTGACGATAGGACAATACGACAAT